>JALIZH010014052.1:0-105572 GCA_030522465.1 Rhipicephalus appendiculatus | reverse complement strand
GACATTTATGTTGTCCGCCACCCGAAAAGTGTTTCGTTTACTGACGCTGCATATTTTTCCATTGCGTGTGCTCTCACGACGGCGGCAACTCTGTCGAGCGCTTTGTGCCGCTTTTGTCGCTTGCGAAGCGCACCACGTGGTCCTAGATTAAATGTGTTCTATTTCACCCTATGACGAATGCTCCAGTCACAGTCGCGAAGCAATAAGAGAGCAGAGAGTAAAAGCGAGAATGAAGAGCAGTGCAGCGAGATAAAAGAATAGCGCTTGTATTGAAAACTATATTACCTGGAGACCTTTACACGACCGGAATGATAGGATAATGGACTATGCGGTAATGCGGTACAGTTTCAATATCACCATCTCTTTACGTAGCGAGAGTGTCTCCCGGACAACTGTAGCGATCAATTATCATATCTTTGGGTGTACAAATGCTTTTACTCCCGGCGCTCCATAGTAAACGTAATCGGCAAGTGCTTTCTTCCATAGAGATCGATACACGCGTGCTTGATTCCAGCGCAACACTGGGGTGGCTGGATAATCTATCGGGAATTGTTCGCTTCTAAAGCCCGCGATGACGGCATGCACATTCCTCGCCGGGCTGATATTGTCCAGAACCTTCGTATTGCTCGAAGTGACGGAACAATCAAAGAACCTGGACGGCCTCGAATATCTGAGTGGCGCGGAATCACCCACTACCGGCGACGGCCACTCCAAGAATTCGTGCTCCTTGCCGTGGAACGTGTCCAGGAGTGCGCACAACGACCTTCCGGACCACGTCTTTCACTCACTCACGCAGTGCCCCAAGAACTTGCACGGCTGTTCCCGGGAGCTCGTGGAATGCCATAGACCGAACAGGTACGCGATCGCGTGCTCTTGCGCCCCCCAACTGCGTGGTCTACGGGGATTGCTGCTGGAACGTCGTCGGGCTCCCCGAAACGCCGATCGCTGAAATGCCGCGGACTGCTTGCGTTACAGTGAATGCTGAGTCTGAGGCGAAGCAGCGACCTGTCGAGAAGCGCACCGAGACCAGCACGTCCTCCGCTTACCCGCCAGAGCTTTCCGGAAGGTTTTTTCTACGCATGGTCGTCGGATGTCCAGCCTCGTGGTCCGACGAAGACGTCCGAAAGGCGTGCGAAAAGTACGGGCTGCTTCGTGGCGAGTTCTACGTTATTCCGGTCACGACGAGCAGTCACGTGACGTACAGGTAAAGCATTCGAGAATGGTTGCTTCGAGCAACCTCTCAAATTACAAAGGACGAGAGCGTTATTCTCTTCTATATAGATATAGAGGCACAATCCATGACACCAGAAATGTGTTCACGACGGCATGTGGAAATAGGCTCGCGATTGGCCGATGTATGAGTGATATCATTTGTGAACTGCCTCCTACCCGGCTTTTACATGCAGCCGCACGCCAGTTCTGCCTCCTCTTGCATAACTATCATTCGCGGTAAACTTATCTCACGTCGTTTTGTGCGTGTTTGGCTGCGCCATCAGAGATAACACCGTGTAGCCGAAAACCGTGGCATCCTCATAGGCTCAATGCTTAGTCAATGTGTTTAATGAAAAAAAAATTACACCATCTCCCGCTAAAGGGAACCATGTGTAGATGTGAAGCAGCGGGCGCTAACGCTTACACTGGCGGCGGCGTTGACGCTGGCGCTCATCGCAGCGTCGCGCAGGAGAGAAAACTGGGGAGGCGCAAAGCACGCAGTGATGGAGCGCTGTTTCCCACTGGAACATGCCAATCGCTGCTAATGGGCAATGAGAGACAGAAGACTCCGACTGGACAAAGAGACCCGCAGTCGGCTTTTAGTTAACGCGCACGCTGCGAATTTTTATTGTTCAACAACGCACAGGAGAAATCTCCCACCGGCACCACCTTGCAGGAAAAGATCCACTGCCATATATACGGGGTGGCCAGTGAACGGTTGTGCAGCGCGAGCAGTCGGTTTTTTCAACCAAGAAACTCGCTAGCAGTCGCTGCCTGTGTCGGCGTCGCGAGGCGAGAGAGGGGGGAGCGTAGGAGAGGAGAGAGAGGAGGGGACGCGCATGCGCAGTGGGAGTGTGGACGCCGCGGTCAGGTATGCCGAGAGGGGGGGAGCGTAGGAGAGGTGAGAGGGGGGGACGCGCATGCGCAGTGGGAGTGTGGACGCCGCGGGCACGGTTGCCTAGAGGAGAGAGGGGGGTGGGGAGAGAGGAGGGGAGGCGCATGCGCAGTGAGGGTGTGGTTGCCGCGGGAAGGGATGCCTAGAGGAGAGAGAGGGGAGAGAGCGTGATTGTATCAGTTGCCTGCTTTGTGGATGTGAACCGTTAAGACTACTCGCATGAACCAACAGAAAGGAAGACTTAAGAGGCGTTTTATACAGACAAGCCGCTCTCGATCCTCCCTTTGAATGTTAGCTCTCGGATATCTACGTAAGTGGTATCTACTATAACCTAAACGTGAACGTGAGTCGCCGATCTACAGGTACGTGCTAACGCAGTGTTGGACACTGTTACCCACCGCTTGTGCAACAATCCCAGGAGTCCTGCTATGTTGTGCTGCACAGCATACATACGAGTTATAAATGTGCTTTAGCTTCTGCGATCCGGGATTCTTCTACGTTGTAACGACGTTAACATCGTGGTTGCCTCGTGCTTAGGAAAGCCATAACATATTGTAGCATGGCTTATGGTTCTTTAAAATGGTCTACAAGCAATACCGCTTTTAAAAAGATAGAGAACGTGGACTTATGTAAAAACAACTCAGATTCTTAGTTCTTTTTTCCAGGGCTTTAGTTCTTAGCGATCGTGCCGCTAGTATTGCTTGCACCATGGTGATACCTCATGCTGCATAAACGGCTTGTCATCGATTGTATATTTCCGTCTGCGACGTTGTTAAAAGAGAGATGCGTTTTGTGGTGTCACGACTTCTCTCTCGTGTCGTTGTTTGCCTGCCCAGTCTTCCAGGATGAATATGTACCAACTAGCTCGTCTGTCAGGCATTCTAAGAGAAGCAACTTTAATATTACAAGTCAGCTTGGTTACTATGGGGGGGGGGGGGGGGGGGGTTCCACTATAGCTATTGCGACTCGCGGGGCCTGGTCAAGGGTTGCCAATTGTTTTCCCAAGTACAGTTCGGAGAGTCGCGCCTCTCATGAGCAATTCTGTCCTTAATTCGTGGTGAGACGGCGTCTGCCGGACGCTATGTGCACTGGTAGGTTGTGTGTTCGAATGTCTGAGTGAAGTATAGCTTTTGAAGATATACGAATACCTGTGAAGTTACATATCTTCCCAAGGTGTGTGAATGTCGTGTGAAGTATATGTAAGTGTGGGCAGGTCAATGTCTGAGTTCGGCGCCATTCCCTCGCCTGTTGAGTTTGCTGCATGCGGCCATGATTACCTACTTCTTAGAACCATTCGCCATGATGTTCTGTTGCTGTACGTGCCTCTCAGATCACGACTGATGTTCAATAACTTGAATTCATGTCAAATAAATCCATTTTCTTCCAGAAACGGTTTCTGCGCATTGTGCAACGACGACATCGTCGACGGCGCTTTCTGGAACTCCAAGCCGAACGGATATGCCACCGTTTACTTGCTTCCTGACACCGTCCGATCAAGACCAGCTTACCACCTGCGACCTTGCACAGATCGTAGAACGGTAGACACATGCCGCCAAGTAGTGCCGGAAGTAGTCACCCGCAAATGCAAATTGTATTACGCGCCAGTCAGGGACAGCGTAAAACGCGTGACCTATAAGAACGTCTACTGTGCCATGTGCAATGGAGCTAACATGTCGAGATTGTCATGCGAACGGGCGTTGTACGTTGATGTCGCGGCAAAGGGCTATCGAAAAACTTCCAACGTAAAAATGGCGGCCCTGTTTAAGCCCGTGACGACCACGCCAACCTGTCGCGCCTTCTACAATGGCCGCTGCTACATCCCGCGCAGTAGCGGCGTACCACACCCCTACAAGGTTTCGTACGACGATGAGGATGACCCGTCAAAGGTGCAAGGGCCAAAATTAACGAGGGAAGGCTTGCCTGTTCCCCAAGGAAGCGACGCAGGGAACTACGCGACCCCGGCAGGCGTTCTCTTTCCGTTTTGCCTCGTCCTCCACTCAATCCTGCTGTGGTTTTTCGTCTAAGTGAGCGCAAACAGCTCGTTACCCTGACTGTTTATATAACCCCTTGAGGCGCAATGTTCGCAGACTAGGAACCAACTTGTTTTTGCCAGTACTTTCGACGAGTACCCGAGAAAGAGCAAATTTACGTAGGGCATAGAAGGAATTGAATCGGTGAACCTTCTGCATAGTAAACGCGTGTTGTCTTAAACTCAGTGAGCGCATGGAATGTATTGAACCTTCTGCATAGTAAATACGTCTTGTCGTGAGCTCAATGTGCTGCGTGTGATTGACGTCGACCACTGTAATGAAGGCACTGCGATTTTAGGTGGGTCGTTCGACGTGCCGCGTTCCAGGAGCATCATCAAAGGTATTTTCTTTGTTTGTTCAAGATAAATAACTAATTCATATATGAGACTGCTACATGAGTACTTTCCCAGCGACGCCGTTGTAACTAGCCGCAGTTTGTCTGGTGTTGCAATAAACTATCATGATCATGCTGGCGTGCACTCTCTTCGTTGTCTTCTGCATCTCCCCTAACAAATGCGCCCGGTGATTACTCCTGCGTGGGATGAAGTAACTTAAATGGCCGAGATAACGTATAAAAAGAGAGAGAGAGAGACGGAAATAAAGGAATAGAAAGAAAGAGATAGATAAAAGGAAAGAGAAAGAGAAGGAAAGAAAGAAAAATAGATAAACAGGTAGAAAGACAAATAAAGAAATAGATATAGCGAAAAGAGATAGAAAGAAAAAGGAAGCGAGAAATAGAGAGAGAAAGAAAGAAAAAGGAAGAGGAGGCGAAGGTTATGCACAGTCCTGTAACTCTAGTCACGTAGAAAGTTCCCACGATGATCACGTAAAACCAGTCACGCGACATAAAGTAACGTACCGCTTAACCACTTGACATGTTCCCGGCCAAATCACGTAACCTAGTCAGGTGACGTAAACTGACGTAACACTAGTCACGTGACATGTTCCCGCCAAAACCATGTCGTTTAAGCGAGGACGGGACACGGGCTTGGGAGGGCAGCATCTTCCTCGGGAGTCCAAGCCCTAGCTCCGCTGTTTGCTACCAGCCTTGCACCACAAGTGCACGCTAGCTTCGCTGCAGCCTCGGTCTTCGCACCACTAGTGCTGTGCATTCGCAGACAGTGCATCATAATCCACGTCTGAAAAATTACACCATCTCCAACTAAAGGGAACCATGTGGGGATGCAAGGCAGCGCTGCCGTGTATGTTTGGTTTGTGTGTGGAGTTGTGTATCAGCGGTGCTGCTTACGCTGCTTGCGCTGCTGTCACAGCTTACGTTACCGATGCCGCTACAACTGGCGCCAACGTTGACATCCATAGCGCCGTTGCGAAGGAGAGTGCAAGGGGAGCGAGCGCGCGCCGCATTATATACGAGCGCACAGCTGCTCCGGAGAGAGAGAAACGGGAGAGGAAAAACGAAGCGGAGGCAGCGCTCACGCCACCTCCTCCACCCCACCTCCTCCCTCCTCCTCACGCGAGGAGAGGGGGAGAGTTGGCGCATGCGCAGGGGGGGGAGCGGATGGTCGCCAAGGGACGGACACAGCCCCAAGCAAAAGCTGCTTCGCATCTAAAAAGGCACAAGCTTCTTTCCGCTTACGGCCGTTGCATGCGTATGCGACCACTGCGGCTTTCCATCGAATTTCTGCTCGACGTTCGCATTGTGCTTCAGTATGTGCAGAATTCTCACTGTCCTAAAGGTCTCGTCAAATCGCTTTAGCGCTGTTGTCGCCTACGACCATTTGGAGCTGGCGATCGTCTCTGCAGCCTCGACCTATAGACGGGGCAGTACCAGGAAGCTGTCTTCCGACCACATACGACAGTACCACTCGTTGGATGAGCACGGTCTGGGGAGCCAGTCCTCTCCTGCAACTAAGTTTTTAGGGGCGAAGCTCCTTAGGAGGTGGATCTGTCCCTCCTCTGTAGTAGTAGTAGTAGTAGTAGGTAGATAGCCACGTGTAGTGGAATGTACCCACTCCATGTGATAAAGATGACGATGACGCAGTATAGTGGAATGTACCCACTACACGTGATAACGATGAAGTATAAGCGCGTTCCAGTATAGTGGAATGTACCCACTACACGTGATAAAGATGACGATGATGCAGTGTAGTGGAATGTACCCACTACACGTGATAACGATGAAGTATAAGCGCGTTCCAGTATAGCGGATTGTACCCACTACACGTGATAACGATGACGATGACGCTAATGACCATGAAGTATAAGCGCGTTCCAGACCACACATTCTCTTTCTGCCATGGATGAAAACGATCGAGCTTCGCCCACTCATCACCATTCACTTCGTGGATATGGCGTGATTTTTTTTCTGCTGCTATTCTGCACGATCTCCTACTTGGAATCCGTGTCTTACAGCCGACGAGAACCTTATCCGGCAAAAGCCAATAATCATCAATTTGTCCATTCCACTTATCAGTATCAAGTTAGTGTATCCACAGAGTTTCCAGATATTTACTACAGGGAACTCTGGCGCTGCGATCGTTCAGCCACCATGGGAATGATGGGTAGTACACGAATTTGCCTAATCTTCGTGCTTGCGGCTTCAAGCGCACTCGAGGCTTTGTTTACTGTTATGTCTTGGCGTTTGTTTCGGATAAAAGAATGGATCGTTGTGAACTTCGTGAGCCGACATGAATTGTTGTTCCTAAAAGGTTAAGACGGTGAAGTCGAACTACTGAGCATTAGCCAAACTTCGTCATGCGACGAAGCGGCTCCAGGCCACGTGGAGCCAAACGGAGCCGAAAGAACGAAGCTTAGACAAATCCGTGTACTACCCATCATTCCAATGCTGTCTGAAGCGCAATGCGGTGCATCTCCCATAGACACTTGCGCCAGAGTTCCCTCTAGTGTATTTATACGAAACTCTATGCGTGTACCATCTGCAAAAGCAGAATCCGGCTTATCTAATCTCTGTCTTCACCTTCGCACTGCCACGCCGTGTTTATTCCGCAGATTTCTTTGCAGTCACCGCGGTCATACACCTTACATCGTTCCTCTACCTTGGGCCATTATGTAAGCCTTATTCTTCAATATCGTGTTTATTTGGACACTGTGCGTAGCGGTGACGTCAGACTTCTCCTCCGCACGTTCGACTACGTTGATAAATCGCCAGTTTGGCGTAGAAACAGCCACTTCTTCCTTGTCAGGGCAGCCACAGCGTTAACAGAGGGAACAGAGACTCAACGGAGAAGCGATCGGCCACCGCGCACGAAGGGCCGGAGGGCGTGACGACGAGGAAGGAATCGTGGAAGAAAGCACGTGATGGCAAGCGGCAGTTTCTACTCATTCCGCGGAGGACCCTCGAAATCACGCCGCTCGCTCTCCAAAACGCATGCGGGAAGACCCCTTCCGTGAGGGAAAGCAAATTTTTTGTGAGGGAAAGCCAACTTCTTGGGTCGTGTCACGCTGCCCAATGTTCTACTTTCGGCCGATGCAGCCGCACGTTTTTATTGCGATAGCAATTATATGGACAGTCTCAACGGGTTTTGGCCGTCACCGTTGCCGTCGCCGTCATGTCGCGTATAAAGTCCAAATTGATAAGATCCCCTAGCGCATTGTACGCTCTACCTGCGGGTAACAGCGCGCGAGCGGGGGCGACGAACGCGGCTGAAGCGGAGATCAAACAAGCCGGCCCATCTCCGTCGCTCCGAGGCCTATGCGATAATACCCGCCCGCCTGTTAGACCGGCCGTCGAATGCTCAAGCAGAGAGGAAACGCTCCGCCCGTCTTTCGCGAGCGTGAAAATACGCGAGGGGGTAGGGGGGGGGGGGGGTCCCCCTCGAGCGACAGATTTTACGAGCGCGGTCGTCGCTGGCACGCGCGTTATTTCGCTATCTCGGCAGCCGACAGCGGGCGGCTGGTATACCCTTATACGGGCTGCGCTCTCAACGCGAAGAGAAGGTACGAAGAGTGTCCCTGGAGGGGCCGTATTCTCTTAAACCAGCGTTTTCTAGAGCTGCGTGAGATCGGATCCAAAAGAGTTAGCTGCCAGCCTCACTTCGTATAACGTAACAATTTGTTGCTATCGCATTCATTGCTTCACCCTTGCGGTGAAACTGTGACTTTTTTTTTACGCATGAACATTAAAACGTTGTCATGAAGCGGCGACTTCGTGCTAGACCTAAAAGGCTATATTGCACAGCTGCCACGTTCACCATGGCTGGGAAAACCACCAAGAACAGCGATACACACGATCAAGCACAAATGTGCCTTCGAGATCTCCGTCGTGAAACAACGAGTAGTTTCGGAAGCGATGCTTATAGCGCATATGGCACGACCAGCGCACATATAATACAGCTTGAAGACTATATAATCGCAGCAGGATGCACGCCTTGAATTCGGCATTGGATACACGATTTTCAACGTAGCTGTCGCTGTCAACATCGTGCACAGCTTTCGTACACAAAATAAAAAAGTCACAGTTTCGCCACAAGGCGAAGCAATGAATGCGATAGCAACAAATTGGAATGTCAAGCGACGAATGGCATACAGGTCGAAACGTGCAGCGCGCTGCTCACGCACACATGACGCACGAAAACAACACGCACAGGACGAGAGCGAACTAAAAGCATTCACAGCTCGACACTTAACGCGCTGCTCAACCAAAAACGACGCACGAAACGTATTCACAGGTACAGACGAGCGCGAACTAACAAGTGTCCCAGTTGTTACTTCGCTGTGTTTGAAAAGCGTGCTCTTCTCGCAAACGTGGGGACCGCAGCGAGCGATGTGACATTCGCGCGCCCAGTAACTACAACGCTATCGTTCCGCCGAAAGCCCCCTTCTCCGCCACCGCGAGATAAGTGCGCGCGCCCACGGGCACCTACCCCCCCCCCCCCCCTACATTCGGGCGAAGTGCGCCGGAGAGCTAGGAGCGCCTGACAGAGCGCGTCGCGACGAACGCCGGGACGCCCAGCTAAGCCCCGCCGAGCGCGGCCTTTGCGCCATCTCGCTGGTAATCCTGAAAACACACTGAAAACTCGCTGTATATAAATAGCTCGCCGTTTGAAGGTTGAAGGACGTTCGTCTCGTGGCTGAGTGGTTAGCGCCGCGCGCTGCGGAGCGAGAGGTCCCTGGTTGGATGCCGCGCGTCGGAAACATTTTTCTGAATTATTTTTCTTTGAGTTTTTTATAAATATATAGATACATATACATATACGGGGAATGACGTGGACGCCGACGGTGAAAACCAGCCGAAAGTGTCCATATAATTGCTATCGCAATAATAAAAAAGAAAAACAAAGTAAGAACACCACAGATATCTTTATATAGATTGATGATAAGTCTAAATTACTTGTGGGGAAACAAAAATTGCTGCGTTTGACAGCGGCTAAACAATCACACATTATTTGGGATATCATGGATTAAACATGAATTACAATTAACTCGCCCTACTGCCACTGCTAATCACACATTACTTGTTGCTAGCACAGGGCTGGGCGACTGAAACGCGATGCTGGGAGCGCGTGGCTGCTGGTATAGAGAGGTGACGGTGAGGGCGAGAGCGTTTGTGACGCACGGTGACAGCGTCCGGTAAATAGTTCAGCCTGCGGTGCACAGTGGCGCCGGCGGAGCGCCGCATTCCTTCGTTACGCAAACCCACTAGCTACAGCAGCTTCGCGCGGTGCGGCATGTGAGCGCCGTTTATTTAATGTATAGCAAGCAGCGCCCCGCCGGCGCCACCAAGAACCACAGATTGAACGGTAATCTCCCGGATGCAGTCACCGTGTGCAGCAAACGCCCTCACTTTCACCCTCACCGCCAGCAGCCACGGGCTCCGAGTACCACGTTTCAATAGCCGAACACTGTACTATGGCGACGGAAAATAACGCTAACAGCGGAAAGCGTGGCTTTCGCCACAGTTGAACTCCGACATGCCTTGACTGTAGCTAGGTGATTCTATGCTTTAAGGCAGCTTCACCGTTGCGCCAGAATCTTGCTCTGGCTGGCGCTATCGCAGCGCGTGTGTGTTCCGAGTGCCAGGCATTACTAGCACATGATAGCCACATGCGGTACGATGGCGCCAGCGAGGGGCACGATTCTCGTTGTCCACTAAGTAGACTGTCCACTTCGGCCTCCACTGATTGGCTGGAGCTCGGCGAGCAGCGCGCCGCCTGCTTCCGGTCTCTTCCGCAACGTCATTTTGACGTCACGCAGCTTTCACAACTCTCGTCACAAATGAGAAAGACGGAATGCGTTTCGCAGCAACGAATGCTGCCCCCGGAGATCCGCTTTCGGACGCACATCTCGGAGGTCCTGTGGGAACTCTAATCCCGTTAGCCCTTGAATTAGGTTTAACGCGGCCGCCCGTCTGACGCACCTGGAAGGTCGGTACGCATTCCTTGCATCGTTCTTCAAACATCTCAACACGTTCATACGAAAGTTCAGACTTGTCCAGTTTAAGAGTCCTGTTACTGAACATTTCGTCCCCTTTCTTTCTCTTTATACTGGGAATGTGCTGGCGGGTTCGGTGCGTCGACGTGGTCAAGACCGCCATGACGTCACGGCTCGCCGCTTTTTCGAGTAACTGAATGCACTTCGCCGAAGTGGACATGTCCTCTAGGTGGATATGTCCACTAGGTGGACACATCGAGAATAGCTCCCCAGAGCAATATTCTGGCGCTTCTGCGACGCCCGCTGTAAGCAAAGATTCGCCTAGCGACATTCAAGGAATGTCAGAGTTCGACTGGGTCGAAAGCGGCGCTTTCCGCCGTTAGCGTTTCTTATCATCGCAATAGTACGCTGCGATTATGTAGAGAATCCCTATGACGAAGTATTGCGTAAAGTGAAAGTTCAAGAGGTCGTGCTGGAAGCTGTCTCCGCGACTTTCTTTCGAATAGACGCCCAAATGTAGCGGTAGTCCTTGAAGATGAAGAACAGGTAGACACCTTGCGAGCCAACCATCACGTCCACAACGGAGTCAATGATTCGGTTGGGGACGAACGAACCCACGAGGGCCACCGCCCAGGGAACGCCCATGACGAGAGACAGGCGAACGAAAAGCGCGAGGTTGCTTTTTTGTTGGACCACACTTGGGGCGGCTCCTGCATCCGGGTTTCTGGACGTCGTTCCCGCCCTGCGCTGCGGAAGACGTCGTTCGAATGTAGCACACCGTGTTGAAGTAGAGAACGAGGCAGAACAACACCAGCGAGGCCATGGGTACGAAGAAGTACACCACCAGTCCCCAGAAGGAGCTTATAAAGCAGATAGGGTCACCGTAGTTCGGAGACAACACCGAATCAGGAGCCGTCTGATCCACGGCCACGGCTCCGCTGACGACCAGAAGCGGTGTTCCCCAGGCGAGAAGAGAGTACCAGGCCTAGTGTGTTCCTGCTAGTCGAGGACGTTTGGACGGTTGTCAGGCTTTTCCAGATGTCAAAGGAGAGAACGCACGTCCACATGAATGTACTGAGAAAAGTGTAATGGCCGAACACAGCGCCGGCGAAGCAAACGTATTCCTCGAGATCGGCGCATTTGGTGATGAGGAACAGCACCTGGGCGACGAGCAGCGTCCCGGCCATGCACATCGTGCAAGATGAGGACGAGTTGCGAGCCTCCTTGAATACGCAGAACACGATGAGTTTGAGAATGAGGAAACATATCGAGAGAGCTGTGCAGGCGAGCGCGATGCAGTCTCGCATACTATAGTTGCTTTGCCACTCCGACCTGTATCTTGCTTGTGAACGCGTCAGCTTCCTAGGCGACCCGGTTTCTCTATTGTCGAGTTGAACTCCGGAGCTTCGACGCGTGTTGGACACATCCCGAGAGCGCCTGATGTAGCAGCGTCCGTCGTGACGCGCGTAGCATGTAGGTGTCTTAAGCACCGGCTTTAATAAGCCACTTCGATTAGAAGCTTTCATGTCTCGGTATGCCGTCTTCGAGACGTAGACAGTCGGGCTGCAAGACAGGCGGGACATGTTTACGGCGTTGCACAAGGCGCAGTAGACGTTCTTTAAAACCGGTTGAATGCGGGTCGCTGGAGTCCCGCACGGGCGCGTAATACATCTTGCATTTTTGAGAAACAACTTCTGAAATGCTTTCCGAACACATATCGACAGTCGCATTTTGGTTACACGGCCTCAGGTGAAGCGATGGATGTCCCTGGGCGAACGCAGGAGGAAGCATGTGAAAACCTCCATCCGTTGCGTGAGGCACTACGCTCCAAAAGGTCGCATTTGCAAGGTCATTGTTGCACAAGGAGCAGAAACCATTCCTGAAACAGCAGAGAATAAAAGGAACACCTGATTAACATGCAATGTTTGCGTGTAGTAAACCTTCAAAAGAGCATTTCTCGCAATGAACAATATTCTTAGTTTATATTGGGCGCCAGTACGATGCCAGTGCGTTTACAGCCGGTTCATTAGATTAAATCGGTAGATTTGATTGGCAGTAGAAATAGCAAACAACGGAGACCATTGCCTAGAGAAGGGATATGGAAAATAAAGAAAATATGGTGTAATTCAGTCGAAGGAACACAGTGAGGTTCATTTCGTACTGAACAAGACCGCATAATAAAAAGGGTGGAATATCAAATGTTCACAACTTCACTTAAAATGGCTCGCTGACTACAGCTTTAACGCAACTTAGATGTATATGCATACAGATGCATATGAATCGTAGATTATGCGTCGCGCAGTGTAGAACACAGAGATTGGTTTCGTGTGTTCTTTTGGCTGTCTTCTACGAACTGTATGTTTTACACAGTAAATGTGAACCGCGAATGGATGAAATAATACCGGTGCTTAATATGAGACAAATATCTAGCCAGATTATTCATTTGCTCATTGGTAGAGTCATATTTCCTTCGAATCTTCAGTTTGTCTCAGTGTATGGCACCGCGAAATGCTACATATTATACATGTAAAACCAAACGTCAAACTCACCGATACGTGACACCAGCAACGGTAGTCGCCGGAATGACGTAAAATCTGTCCGCAAAGGATTCTGGTCTTTCGCAGGCAAATTGCACGTCGTCGATCGGCCACGTTGCCAGGCAACCAGTGACCATGTTGACGTGAATCTTTGCCGTCTGAGTGAGTTGTACTCCGATGCATGAAGTCTTGCTCGTCTGTGCCACTTGAGTTGTAAACGGTACGCTCCAACAGCAGTCACCGTTGACTCGGCAGTTTTGCGCGCAGGAGCACGTGACCACGTACGTATCGTCGCTGTGACTGGTGAGCTCTTGTTTCGAACAGCCGTGAAACGGCTCGGGGCAGTGCGCGAGTGTCCGAGGAACGTGATCCGGTAGGTCATGGTAGGTCCAGCTGGGCGGTGTAAAAGACAAGCATCGGTTTGAAAGTTTTATGGGCAATAGTCCAGCCGCGGTGTGCACTGAGACGACCCACGATATCCACGGGAACATGGTCATCATGTTACACTGTAGCAGTGTGTTGCTGGGCAACCTTGTCTGGGGAGAAAACGAAAAGAAAAATTTCTTACGACAGTGGCCACTAAAGAAAATCTGTTCGGTCCATATGACAAAAACATAATTAGGGCCCGTTCAGAACAGTCAAGCGATGTCTAAAGGTCCATGTTAGAGCAAATAGGAAACTAAGACCCTACCCTGTGTCCTTAAGGACACAGGGTAGGGTCATAGTAGGGACACAGGGTGGGGTAATTTTACCCTACCTTGTGTCCTTAAGAGAGAAATAAGAGAAAGCAAAAAGCCGGGCGTTAAACGTTCTGCTTTCCAGTCTTTGTTCCTTGAATCTTTGTTTCTTATTTGCGCCAACATCTATCTCTGAGAACTCAGCCAAGTCGCCCAGCTGAAAGTACCACTCAAGTAAAGCGATGTCTGTGGTTAGTTGGTTCGTCGTTAAAGCAACGCGAATAAACGTAAGCAAGGAAGGCAAGAACACACAGGAATGCTGGTCTAATTCTATTCGCACAGATTTATTAACGATGCAATTGTTCCAACTAGCCCAACTTTCTATACTTTCTGCGGCTGATTCAAGTCGACTCGCAAAAGAATGAAGTGACGAAGCGGGCCTGATGGTTCGTACCTACTTCATGTGACTTTGTACTCCACAAATACGTGATCATCTCATGGCAATAAAACAGTTTAAAAGTTGCGCTTCATCTAAATAAGGCGCGTTATTTTGCGTTCTATTACTTGGTACCTTCAATCAGTACATATGCAACACATCGCATACTTCAGTACACTACTACTCCATATACGTTATATCCCTAGAGTGTACCTTGAACCAGTGCGACATACCTTGAATGTTCCAAGAAGAGACTGCATCTGCATCGCATGACTCAAGACTGTAAGAAAGAGAGGGCAGTCTATGCTTAATCAGAATGCACATGACACATTCCTAATGTTTGTCACTAGACAACGTGGCATGTTCCTTACCGGAAATAAGCGACGTTACCGACGGATGCAGCAACCATAGCTGTGAAGTCTTCGCTATCCGTTTCTGCTCGGCGTTTGTCGGTTTCTCAGTCAGCACACGTTGAAACATCGGCCACTACTTTACGGCGAGATGCAGAACTTCCTTGCGCTTCCTAACCGCAAAGTTTTAGACAAGAAACAATATACGTTGGAGTATTGTCGTTAGAGGTGAAGCCTTTGACCAATAAGGATTCTTTCGGAGCTTAATGCTGCTGGGTCGCGAACAAATGCCAGGGAAAGGTGTCGGCAGTTGCGGAAACAAACATGCATTCCGGAATCGACGAAAGGGCACTATGTCATGAAAGCATATACGCCGCGTTGATTGGCACAAGGTCTTGAGAGTATAGAACGGTCCGCACCAGATAAGCTGACGAAGCGGAACCTTGACCTTTCCGTCTCGTTCGCCGACGGCGCGTGTAGCAAGATAAACCGTACGGTATCCTATGGCAAGTACGATGTAACAATTCTGTGCTATGGTTTACCGCTACGTTTCCTTGACTATTACAGTGAAGAAGTTAGTCTCTAGTTGGTCGGAATCGTTCGCGGCGTTGTTATCATGGACGAAAGTATCCTTCAGCCTCCGAAGCGAAAGGTGCCCACATTCTTTGGTATCACGCATACAGCACAGCATTCTTTTCAATAAAGAACAAGCACAAAACAAGCTTACAAACTATATAATCGATGATAGGTCATGTTAGGCACATGCAGCTTTCCGCATGCTCGTGTGCCGGTAAACGTTTCCGCTGGGCAAGCCTGCCGCGGCGAGCGCAGCATGCAACATAGGAAGTGACGTCACTAGGCATCCGCATATAAAGAACCTGCATATATACGAAAACACCACTGGTTACAATCGGCGACTTTAATGTTGACATTGCGAAACCTGACATTGGACGGCTCCATGTGGTATGTCAGGAACAACGCTGGACAAATGCCACCAGATGCTGGCGCATGCGAATTACAATTACATGATAATCGAGGGCCAGAGCACGCCACCGCAAGCACGTACGACGTTAAAATGACAAGCATTTTTTCAGCTATATGTTCGTTCAGCCATTGAGCCACAGCTTTGTGTCCTGGACTAAGCGACTGCCAATCGGCGGACTTGAAACAACGGCGTTTGCTGCACCGTCGCACATTCCTACAGTTCTACGGCCGCTTGGTTGGTCTGTAATCCAGCCCAGGCCAATCATGCCGGTGCGGTCACGTGATCAAAATGACCGCTCCTGTGCGAAACTGCTGAATACCGTCTATAGCTGGGCGTCGCCCACATCAGAAAAGCTACAGAGAAATGGCCGAGCTGAAATAAACTTCCCGCCATATTTCCTAACGTCTTAGCCGCGGCTACTTCTCTCTCTCTCTTTTGCTTGAGAAAACCCACCGAAACACTGGCGCATGCTGTCTACGGTGAATCCCAAAACCGGCACCAGAATGTAGAGCGGCCGCCATAAGTCTTGAAATCTTATTTCCTATGTAACGTAGCAAGAAAAATAGCCCGCTTCCCGAAGACAGCATTAGAGACAAATACGATGCAGTTTAGTTTGGTGTCCAAACAAGGGGGGTGGCTGGGCTGAAGCGTCAATCTCGCCGACATGGTCGTCTGCCCACAATATGACGCTTTCGTAAGCGCTTAATGTAAGCTATGTTAATTGCTTGATAGATTAGACGACGAAAGAGGTTAAAGGAATAAAAAAGACTGTTTTTCTTAGCTTTCCCATTGTAGACGTGAAGTGGCGCCACGTCGTCCAGAAGTCATCTAGACTCGCTCCATGACTTGGACGACTAGGACTCGATGCTTTCTTCTAAGCTGTCAGCGTACAGTTTCTACAATGCTGGACAGAATTAAGGCACACCTCTAGTTCGGTAAATATCGCAGAAAGCTGTTAAAACTGTACCAATCACAAACGCGAAAGAAAAAAATCACGCCATATCCACGAAGTGAATGATGATGAGTGGGCGAAGCTCGATCGTTTTCATCCATGGGCAGAAAGAGAATGTGTGGTCTGGAACGCGCTCATACTTCATGGTCATCAGCGTCGTTGTCATCGTTATCACGTGTAGTGGGTATGATCCACTATACTGGAACGCGCTTATACTTCATCGTTATCGCGTGTAGTGGGTAGATTCCACTATACTGCGTCATGGTCATCTTTATCACGTGTAGTGGGTACATTCCTCTATACTGCGTCATCGTCATCTTTATCACGTGGAGTGGGTACATTCCACTACACGTGGCTACCTACCTACCTACCTACTACGACTACTACTACTACTACTACAGAGGAGGGACAGACCCACACCCTAAGGAGCTTCGCCCCTAAAAACCCGCCCGGCCTGCGCGGAACGCGCAGTACAGTCACAGCGAAAGCTGGAAGAGCGGCATTTCTAGAGAAACTCTCTTGGGACAACCACTACAAGCTCACTTGCATGGTACCCACTACGCCATAAATCATCATAATTTTTGTGTAGTGGGGAAGCGTCCACTGTGCCATTCTTCGTCATTCTTCGGAAAAGCGCCGTACCCGCTACACACTTGTAACGCATTATGTGCGCTTTATGTTGATGCTCTGGCTGACGACGATGAAGAATTATGCCTGAGGCTTTTGTAATGGGTGGGAGCATTGAACAACCCACTCGTTACGCAATTCGCATTGTGTGACGCCTGGTTGTTATATTACTGTTCTAAAACGCGTTATTACACGTGTTAACGCGATTCCTTACCCGACATGAAGGCTGCATAGGGTCAGTTTGAACAGTAGTTTCGAGCACCGGCGTAGGCTCAGTGGTAGAGTGCTGGGCTGCCACGCAGGGGGCCCGGGTTCGATTCCCATCCTATCCTAGGTAGTTTTTATTTATTTAGTTTTTTTCTTATTTCGAGCGATACTGGTTACGGACACCGGCGGCGGCAGCGGCGGCGGCGGCGGTGAACAACTACGGCGCAAAAACGGCCCTTTTTTGTTGTGATCTCATATCAGCTTTCGCTGTATAAGAAAGCTGAGAGTGTGCGCAAGAGCGGGAAGGACTGCGGCGAGACCAAAGAATCCGGCTTATCTGGAAACATTTTTATTTGCGCACGATATACTACGCAATGAATGATATGATATTGCAGCATGCACAACAATTCCATATTCGATATCCATTATGTTGCCGGAGTGTCTCCGGAACAACTGTTCCGATCATTTACCTTATGTCCAGATTTCGCAAACACTCTTACTCTTGGCGCTCCGTAATGGACTCTCTTTCGTAGACATCGATACGCGCTTGGTTGATTCCAGCGCAAAATCGTCGCAACTTGATCCTCGGCCGGGAATCGTTTCGTTCTAAGACCGACGATGACGATACGGGCGTTCCTCGCGTCCGTTGATGTTGTCCAGTACGTTCACGTTTCTCGAAGCGATGGAACAATCAACGAACATTACGGACTACGATGATCTAAGTCACAGGGAATCATCGATCGAGGCGAGCGTCATCGACGGACCACTTCAACGATTCATGCTCCTTGCCGTGGAACGTGTCCAGGAGTGCGTACCGGGACGTTCCGGACCGCCTCTTTCACTCCCTCATGCAGTGTCCCGAGAACTTGCACGGCTGTTCTGATGAGCTCGTTGTCTGCCGTGGTCAGAACATTTACGCGATCACGTGCTCGTGCGCTACAAACTGCGTGGTCTACGGGGATTGCTGCTGGAACGTCGTCGAGCTTCCCGAAACGCCGATAGCTGAACTGCCGCGGACATCTTGCGTAAGCGTGAATGCTGTGCCTGAGCCGACCGAGTCACCGTTTGAGAACAGCCAAAGCAACACGCTTTTCTTTGGTCACGACACTTTTGAAATGGTTCATCTTCGCATGGTCGTTGGATGCCCGGCGTCGTGGCCCGACCAAGACGTCCGGAAGGCGTGCGAAAAGCACGAGTCGTTCGAAGAAGTGTTCTACAGCATTCCCGTCACGACGAGCCGTCAGGTGACGTACAGGTAAAGCAGTCTAGCATGGTCGCTCGAAACGCGTGCTTATTGGGGTTGACTGTTTCCTGGCAGTAAAAAGCCTATACTTGCACGAACCAAGAGGAAAGCACAACTTCTGGGACCATGGGTGTGAACATAGGCGTGCGCACGGGGGGGGAGGGGGGGGGGTGCAAAGTCGGCCTCGTACATTGACTGAAAGGGAACCCTGCGCACGCTTATGGGCGTGCACACGGAAAAGCAGGAGTGGGAAAAGGGGGGGGGGGGCGACTGTCCCCTCCTTGTGACCCTTATAATGTAAAAGGGGCGCCAAGCTTGCACCACACCGTTGCTTAGTTGGACTTGCTCCGTCATTTTTTCAAGTGCATGGTTATGGCCATGTAGTTTTTCACGGTAACGGTGGCCGAGGACTACTACTGATCTTGCATTCCAAAAACTGTTTATGTCCAACACTTGCCCCCCAGAGAGTCACACATCAAGAGCTGGCGGTATTGAGATGCATGTCATCGCTTTATTTTCGTTTTTGCTTCTATTGCGAAGCTTCTTTTCATTTGGACTCGACCAGCAGGGGGGAAAGGGGTCAAGGGCAGCGGTGAATTTAGGCTCCCACTAATGGAGAGCTCTGCGCCAGTGCTGGGCAGTATCGGAGATACATGTATCTTAGATACTATCTTAGATACTCTTTGGGTATCTTGTATCTGCATCGCGATACGTCTCGCAAAATGAGTATCTGTATCTGTATTTCCGATACATTCAATAATCTATCGTGTATCTTAAGATACAAGATACTGCTGTAGAAACACCACCGCGCGAAAACAATGAACGTCAACCTGAATTCCGGTTCCCAAGCTGATATTGCTACCACTAAGCCACCTGAACAAAACTAACGACAGTGGCATTCTTGTACTTCCACCAGAGCGCTAGACGATGAGGTCGGTGCGTCCCAATAGGTGGAGCAGAGTCACGGTACTGTGCTGCGTACTCTAGTGCGGGCGGCGTCTTTCGCTCAAATTCCGGTGCCACTATAGTGCGGCAGCACTCTGTGTCCTCTCCTCTGTCCCCTCCTGGTGGTTGCACTGATTTGAATTCTTAACTATAGTGTGGTTATCGAAGTTTGTTTTGCGTGGTGCTTCTTTGAAAAGTCTCAATGAAGAAAGCAAGAATGGGGCTGCTTTGCGTCTCGCGGCTTTTATTCATCAGCGATTTGAAAGATCTTTGGTGTGTAAGCATGACTTACATACGATGAGATTGACTTACACGCGAATGAGATTCTAACAACCATCGCACTATCGGTGCCGATGTTAGATGCAATAGAACAAGCATTTTCGTAACATGAACTATTTTGATGTACTGTGTCTTTGTTCTTCCAGTTTAATTAATCGACAAGTTATTTTAATGATAATTTGAATGTGCGCCCAAGTGCTCTCTTTGATGTCCTCCGTTTGGAGGACAGCATACATTACTTGGGCCTCTGTATATTTATCACGCGTCTGTTTATTAGATGTGAAGCATCTTATGGCGAAGCTTAATCCGGTGGTGGTGGTGGTGGTGGTGGTGGTGGTGTGCCGCGTGGCCTCCCTTACTGGGCATGCGCAAACCCTTTAAAAAAAAAAACCTCCTCTCCCCCTCTCTCTCCTCTAGGCATCCCTCGCCGCGGCAACCACACCCTCACTGCGCATGCGCCTCCCCTCCTCTCTCTCCTCTAGGCATCCCTCGCCGCGGCAACCACACCCTCACTGCGCACGCGCCTCCCCTCCTCTCTCCTCTAGGCATCCCTCGCCGCGGCAACCACACCCTCACTGCGCATGCGCCTCCCCTCCTCTCTCCCCTCCTACGCTCCCCCCCTCTCTCCTCTAGGCATCCCTGCCCGCGGCGTCCCCCACTCCCACTGCGCATGCGCGTCCCCCCCTCTCTCTCCTCTCCTACGCTCCCCCCCCTCTCTCGCTTCGCGACGCCGACGCAGGCAGCGTCTGCTAGCGAGTTTCTTGGTTGAAAAAACTGACTGCTCGCGCTGCACAACCGTTCACTGGCCACCCTGTATATATGGCAGTGGATCTTGACCTGCAAGGTGGTGCCGGTGGGAGATATTTCTCCTGTGCGTTGTTGAACAATAAAAATTCGCAGCGTGCGCGTTAACTAAAAGCGCATTGCGGGTCTCTGTGTCCAGTCGGAGTCTTCTGTCTCTCATTGCCCATTAGCAGCGATTGGCATGTTCCAGTAGGAAACACCGCTCCATCACTGCGTGCTTTGCGCCTCCCCAGTTTTCTCTCCTGCGCAACGCTGCGATAGCGCCAGCGTCAACGCCGCCGCCAATGTAAGCGTTAGCGCCCGCTGCTTCACATCTACACATGGTTCCCTTTAGCGGGAGATAGTGTAATTTTTTGTAATATGTCTTTTGTAACCTTCTGCTAAAATACATTCTCTGCTTTATTCTTACTTTTTAACTGCCTGCGAACGTGGTTTTATTTCATATTTTGCGGGCTTTCTTTAAAAGCCCGTAAATATTCACCACACAACATGTGCACTGCTAAAAAAATTAGATCGGTCGTTTTTAAATGCGCTCTACGATAAGTCGAAGCGAAATTGGCCATAAACTTTGTTGTCAATTTCGGTGCGACATTTTTAATATTCACTTTAGTGCCTAAAGTGAATATTAAAAATGTCGCATAATTGACCTTATTTAATAAACCGATTAAGCTCAATATAGAAAATACCATAACGAACTCGACACGACTGTAAACCATAAATCTTTGATTTCATTCAGCGGTGGTTAACCACTTTTAACAAAAAAAATATTTGGTTATACTTACGTGAAGCACCCTGGATACTTATTGAGTTTGGTTGTTTAATACGGAACCGCCTAGCTATTTGACTTAGATATATTCGTTTTCGTTGTCTTTGAGTCATGTGCAATGTTCAATAGCATCAATTTAACAAGAAAAAAAACTTACTCGTTCCAGAAACGGCTTCTGCGCGTTGTGCAACAACGAAAACCGTGGACGGCGCTTTCTGGACTACCAAGTTGGACGGAGATGAAGCCCTTCTCTTCCCTCCTGAAACAGTCTACGCAGAACCAGCTTACCACCTGCGGCCGTGCACCGATGACATCGGGTATAGACACATGCAGCCTGGAAGTCTCTGACGTAGTTTCTCGCAGGTGCAAGATGTATTACGCACCAGTCAGGGAAAGCGGAGACGGTAAGGTCTATAAGAATATCTATTGCGCCACGTGTAATGGGGCTGACGCGTCGAAGTTGTCGTGCGAACCACCGACGTACTTCGATGACCAGTCCCAACTCGATGACTTCGATACAGACATAAATATGGCGGCCCTATTCAAGGCCGTGACGGCCACGCCAACCTGCCGCGCCTTCTACAATGGCCGCTGCTACATACCGCGGACAAGCAACGCAGGAAACCCTCAGACCATCTATAATGGCGACAAGGATGACCTGACAAAGATAGGAGTGCCAAAACTAGCGAGAGAAGACCGGCCACCTCGAGTAAGTGGCTCACGAAACTACGGCCCACCATCCCTCCTATATGTCTTTACGTTCCGCTTCGGTCTTTACGTATTTTTCTTCCGTGCGTGATGGGAGTCACGTGGTTTTTAGTGCCAGTGAGCGCTGTCCATCTGCATGCCAACCCAACTGCACCAGAGCATGAGTAATCAAAATCAATGGTTTTACCCCCCTACGTAATGCCTTTGTCTCGGAGGGTATTACGAAATAAGAAAGTAAACTGTTTGTACCCCCCCCCCCCCCCCCCGGCTGTTTTAATAAACGTGTTTAAGGAGAAGTGGGTGTGTATCTGTTAATTCGGCTACTCCTCCTGTCTCACATAATAGTTTGCACCGTAGAGTTTTCATGAACTATTAAGACAGTACAATATTTACAGATCCCGGTATTACAATAAACTTGTCCACACTACAGCAATGTTCACGCGTCATAAACTGTGACACACACGAAACGTCGACGCTTTACAGAAGAGTTGATCAAGGGGATCGCAAAACAGTCCCTATACTCCATCTCACCACTACCGTTACAGCACTACCAAGGCTACGGAGGGGTGTAAGCAAGCTACACGCTTGCGCAGCAAGACATAGTTCCAGATGTAATTACCTTGCTCTTGGCAGGGTTGTGACATTTGCGCTTGTTTGACCCGTGTTACGTCATATCGATGCGTGATATGTTTATTATTCTTCGCATTGATGTTGTATGCCTTTAACTGCGGTATCAGTAACCGCCGGTAGTTGTGGTTACAAATCAACATGGTAGCGCCCATGCAGACGTGACCGCACGCTTCGATCCGAACTTGCGCCCGCTACTCGTCCACTGCGCTGGCAGCAACGAATAAATGGTGAAATGAGCCATCCACTTTGCGCCATCTCACACTGAGGACAATGCACCCGGTACATTCTGTCGTTATTTGCAAGAGAAGCTGTTTGTTTAGCCGCTCCTGCTAAGCCTAACGCACTGAGAACTTGGTAATGGTTCGTGGAATTAGCGCAATATAGTCACCAATACATTGCCGTCGAAGCATCAGCACATTAACCTAAAGCAAATACAAGCGCCAGTTTGTAACCTACGGGTCACAAATTAGACGATGACGACTTGATGAATTCGAAGCGGAGGGACCCCAACTGCGATGGGTGCAGCGATTTTTTTACGGCAATGCCATGTGTTCGTCCTAGGCGTGTGAGCAGACGGCGTCTCCCTGGCGTCTTATAGTCCCACTTACGGCCGTTTACCTACGTACTCGCCCAATGCAGCTTTATCCATAAAAAAAAAAATGCTTGACGTATCGACAATCCTTGACCTTCTGTATGTGTCTCACCGTCCTCAAGCTCTCGTCGCATCGATTTAGCACTTTTCGTCGCCTCCGGAATTTTCTCATGGGATTAGCGACCAGCTCTGCAGCTTCGGTCATCGACGGGGAGCACACGGAAGCTAGAAGTGCGGAAGGCTGAGCTAGTTGGTGGGAATCCTGGACGGAAAGACAGTAGGCGTGTAAACACGGACAGAAGAGAGAAGTCCGGACAACAGAAACGCCGCTGGTGTTGCCCTGACACTTCCCTATTGTGTCCGTGTTCGCACGCGCACCGTCTTTTATCATGGACCACGAGGCCATCTTCTATCTGGATACGGCAGTACCACTTGCTGGGTTGGACAGAAGAGGCTGGGATGCTGGGATGGACAGAATTCTGAGGCCCTGGTTCTCTACTTTCTCTACTTTCTGCCCGGTTCTCTACTTACGCTTTTCTGCTAATCCACTTGATTGAAAGTCGATGTCCTACAGCCGATGGGAACCTAATCCGGCCAAAGCCAACAATTCTGGACCCACTTGGGGGGCGTAATGGCGCCGCGGCATTGGTGCCACGTCCGCTGACCATGGGCTTCTTTCGGATGATGAAGCCATGCCAACATCTCACGTACCCACTCTAGGCTCTACAGAGGGCTTGGGTGGTCGCCGACAGTCATCGTCTCCCGATTCCGACAATGGCGGAGACCCTGACCTGACTGAAGAGGGCCTCTTCTAATCTTGTCCCTCAGGACTTCAATAAAGTTCTTTGTATGTGCGTATAAATGTTTCACGTCGTTTTTCGCGGTAGTATTCCATGACGAGATGGAACATTTTTGAACAAGGGGGTATCGCTAGAGCCAAAATAGCGAAAGTCCCTGGTCAAGGATTTTAAAGACGATAGTCCTTCTTGGGATACTTGAACGCAGAAATTTTGGCCTGTCTTTCTTTCTGTCTGTCTGTCACACGATTCAGCCACCCGACCAAAGTTTAAGCACTTGCTGGACGCCCAGCCATCTTGAACTGGTAGCTGCGTCAATACTTGTGAACATTGTCGATCAAAAAGCAAATATTACGCATATCTGAGGCGCAACATCAATACGTAAGTATTAGGTGGTGTGTTCATTTACTAGAAAATACATAGATACTGTGAGCGTTCATTAGACACATCTACCTTGTTCATACATGTTCATCATCATCAGTGTTCGTCGTCTTCATCGGTTGTGGGAACTCGGCTTGTCTTGTGATCTGTACCTCGGGTAATTCTAAAGACCCTCGTGTCTCTTAGGCTGCGCTGAAAATGCGACGCTATGCACGAAAAAGCCCTCTGCCGAAGATGTGGTGCTGCCACCTGGCAGTGGCCCTGGGTTCTGCACAAGCTCGTGTTTCCAGACGCCACTGCCAGATGGCGTCCATATCTCACGCAGCGCCTCCTCTATTTTATCAATGCCAGCTATCGTCTTTCCACGACATTTGCAGCGAAGCACGCAGATACGCGGCCAATTTTTAAAACCTGGTCAAGCCTACACCTTCCTGTTACCTTTTGCCTTATTTGCTCTCCATGACGGTACACCTTGAACGGTAACCCTTGCTTTGACATAAAAAAAAACAGATACCAGGAACCTAGTTTTCAGTCAATGTAAGCGCCATTGTAGAAGTGGCTTTCGGTGCAAGATAGAGGTTGCCGCTTACAAAAAGGTTATCCCAAGGATGACCGGATATGCAAGAACTGAAATAAAGAAGACGCATTGTTGGTGAGTTCTGGTCAGTTTAATATCTCATTTTGGCAGTGATTCATTTGTTATTCGTGTAGCTGCTTCCACCATTAGGCTGTTATCAGGCGCACTTTCCCGTTATAACGTGACAAAAAACAAAATCAAACTAACAAAACAAAGGAACATAAAAGATGTTCTTACAAGGGATGCTGGCTATGGACATGATTATACAGATAACCAAAACCAGATCTGGTCGACATCTATTAGCAGTCGCGCGTGACACATTGCATGTACACTACTCACGGATTCAAAAGCCATGACTGATGTACGTGACTGCTCGAAATAAAAGCACGTACCACTGCAAATTTGGTCATTAATTAACAGCAGCTTCTATTAGCGCGACACATGTAAGAAAAGAACCATGACACACGAACAGACAGATCGTGTGTGTCGTGGTTCTTATATGTGTGACCCAAATTAATGTTTCAGTTATGGAACACCAACTCGCCCAAAAAGCAATCATTTCGGTCAATAGAGGTGACATTGAGTCTCCTGTAAATGAGAGAGCCAATATTACGCCGACGTGACGTGAAGTGAAGATGGATGAAACGAAGGCGCTTGAATTACCTAGACCTTAATTGTCCCGTTTCAGCAGTGTAAGCTTTGATTATGCAGAGAATTCCCCTAACTTAGTATCGGGGGGAAGTGAGAGTTCAGGCGGTTGAGCTGGGAGCTGTCTTCGTGAATTTCTTACGAAGAAACAACAAAATGTAGCGGTAGTCCTTGAACGCCAAGAACAGGTATACCCCTTGAAAACCAATCATGAAGTCCACAGCAGAGTCCACGGATTTCGCAGGGGACAAGCGATCCCACCAGGGTGAAGGCCCAGGGAGCGCCCATAACGAGAGACAGGCGCACAAAAAGAGTAAGGTTGGTTCTTTGTTGACCATGCGTTGAGCTAAGTCCGGGTTCCTTGGCGTCATACCCATGTTCCTTTCCGGTAGACGTCGAGCGAATGTAGCACACAGTGTTGAAATAGAGAATGAGACAGAACAACACCAGCGAGGCCAAGGGTACGAAGAAGTACACCACCAGTCCCCAGAAGGAGCAGATAAAGCAGGCAAGTTCACCGTAGTCCGGAGACAACACAGACTCGGGAGCCGTGTGACCTTCGACCACCGCTCCAGTGACGACGAGCAGGGGTACTCCCCATGCAAAAAGGGAGTACCAGGCCAGGGTGTTTTTCTTAGTCGAGGACATTTGGACGGTTGTCAGGCTTCTCCAGATGTCGAAGGACAGAACGCACGTCCACAGGAACGTGCTCAGAAAAGAGTAGTGAGAGAAGACCGCGACTGCGAAGCAAGCGCATTCCTCGAGCTCCACACATATGGGGACCACAAACAGCACTTGGGCGACTAGTAGCGTCCCTGCCAGACACATCGTGCAAGTTGAGGAGGAGTTGCGCGCCTCCTTGAATGCGCAGAACACGAAGAGTTTGAGAACGAGTAGGAATATCGAGAGAGCTGTGCAGGCGATCACGATGGTGTTTACCAGACTACAGTCACTTTCAAAGTCAGACCTGTACGTGTATGGCGCATGCTGAAGCTTCGTAGGCTCGCCAAGGGCTGGAGTTTCGAGTTCATCTCCGGAGCTTGGATGCGTGTTCGGCGCATTCCGAGATCGTCTGATGTAGCAGCGGCCGTCGTAATGCGCGTAGCATGCAGGCGTCTTTAGTACCGGCTTTAATAAGTCATTTAGACGTGAAGGCATTACGTCTTGGTATGCCATCTTTGGGGCGTAGACAGTCGGGCTGCAAGACAAGCGGGATACATTTACAGTGTTGCACAAGGCGCAGTAGACATTCTTGAAGACCGGTGAGTAGGGGTTGCTGGCGTCCCGCACGGGCGCGTAGTACGTCTTGCATTTTTGAGAAAGGACTTGAGAAATGTTGACTGAGCATGCGTCGACGGTCACGCTTACATCACATGGCCTGAGGTAGAACGACTGATAACTTTGAACGAACCTCGGTGCAACGATGTGGATACCACCATCCGCTGCGTGAAGCCCTACGCTCCAAAAGGTCGCATTTGCGAGATCATTGTTGCACAAGGCGCAGAAACCATTCCTGAAATATCAGAGAATAAGCGGAAGAGCTGTCAGGGTGACCAGCATTTCAAGGTGACGTGTTGTTAACACCCCCTTAATTGCAAATAAATAAACTGTAAGCTGTCATGCGCGCAAGTGAAATTCCTCTCTCCTTTGAGCTAACGCGCCACAGGTGCCGTAAGAAATATCGGAAAGTAATTGATAGCAGATAGCCAAAAACGGAGACCATGGCCTAGAACAGGGATATGGAAAGGGAATAATATATGCTATACATCTAATGAAAGGTAACACAGTGACATTCATTTGCATCTGAATAAGATCAGCGAAATAAAGCGATCATTAATAAAAGTTAACTAGCTTACGTGAAAGGGCAAACGTCCACCACTTTTTTCCCAACTTTGACTTTTACACATTGATATTCATCTAAGTTGGGAAGAAAGCGGTGGACGTTTGCCCTTTCACGTAAGCTAGTACATTGACTTTTACACATTGATATTCATCTATGTAAAAATTGTGGGACATACGAAGTGAGCCGGAGCTAACCAAAGATTGGTTTCGTGCATTCTTGTGGCTGTATGTATAAGCTGTATGCTTTACACAGTAGAAGTGAAGTGTACGATGAAAAATATCTCGGCGCTTACTGTGAGGAAAATATGTAGTCCAATGATTTTTTAAAATACATGTCTGTGTATTGGTAGTGTGTTTGTATTGCCTTGGCTTCATTACTTTGTACGTTACATTGCACGGAAGCGCGAGGTGCCCAAATATATTTTATACTTCTCATAAAACAAAACGTCAAACTCACCGATACGTGAAGCCAGTAGCGGTAGTAGCCGGGATGCCGTAAAATTCACCCTCAAATAGCTCTGGTCTTTCACACGCAAGTCGCACGTAGTCGGTAGGCCACGTTGCCAGGCAACCAGTGACCATGTTGACGGGAATCTTGGCCGTCTTAGAAATTTTCACTTCGATGCATGAAGCCTTGCTCGTCTGTGCCTCTTGAGTAAACGGTACGTTCCAGCAGCAGTCACCGTTGACTCGGCAGTTTGCTGCGCAGGAGCACGTGACCACGTTCTCATCCTTGATGCGGCTGCTGAACGCTAGTGAGCATTCGTGAAACTGCTCGGGGCATCGAGTGAGGGTTTGAGGGATGTTAGCCGGTAGGTCACCGTAGGTCGTGCTTGACACCGTCTCTGGCAAGCCGCGCTGTGTCGGCTTTGTCGGTAACATTCCAGCCACGGTTTGAACTGAGACGAGCCAAAATAAGCACGGGAAGGTGGCCATAGTGTTAACCTTGTAACAGCTTATTGCTGGGAAGCCTTGCCTGAGGAGAAAAGAAAGAAAAGAAATCTGAAAAGTTTCGCCACTCAAGAAGAGTTGTCGTTCACTCAAAAGGTTGATAACCGTAAAGCGATACCTAAGGAACAAATGCTAGCGAAAACGAAAAGGAGGCTTAACAAACAGTAAGAACCTAGAAGTGAGGATTCTGTCGCAAGGGCGAAGCAATGAATGCGACAGCAACAAATTTGAATGTCACAGGAAGAGTAATAGCTGGCTTCTTTAGCAAAAGCCGCCGCTGCAGCGAGCGATGTGATCGTCATGCTGTCTATGGCCTCAAGGAGAACTTTTCGATGAGCGAACAACACGTACAAAGCTATGGGCTAGCTCCTGATGCTTTTTTTTTTTTTGCCTGGTCTGTCAAAATTCACATATGCTGCCGGAGGTGCGCAGCCCCCCACCTCCAAGTCCGTCTCCATGCATCTTTGGAGTGACGAAAGAAGGCAGGCATGTTTCCTCTTTGCTTGAGCAGCGATCGTCATCAGCACTCGCGTGCTTTCACTCGCACTTAGAACATAAGACGCGTGGCGCCATATTACAGATTTGAATTTCGTACAGAACAACAGGGCGATGACAAAAGTGCCCCCCGAAGTGTCCGTACAATTGCTATCGCAATAAACGGTCCGACGTAAAAGCTTTTGCTTCCTACTCATTTTTTCTTAAGTATTTGTTCCGCGTCTGGACTAACGTGCTTTTGCTCAGACGTCGACCAACTCGCTCAGCAGCAAGTCCCGCCGAAGTTAAGTGACGAGTGGGACCATTTGTTCACGTCGACTCGCAAAAGAATGATGTGCACATGTGGAGATATCGACTTACATGTCAACTTTGTACTCTATATGTGTGTGAACAACACATGGAATTAAAACAGCTGAAATTCACGGTTCCTTCCGTTAACCAGTGGCCTAGCCAAGTGGAGGTGTGGAGGGCTCCACACCTCCACGCCGACAATCACTTTTCGTGTATGATGACGCATCTAAAGCTTTCGCCTTATTAACCGAAGCCGACCACCGTCGAAAAATTTAAAATCCCCTCCACGCAACGAACAGATGGGTGACGACAGAGAGGAAGAAGAAGAAAAAAAGACATCCACGAGAAAAAAAAACAAAAACAAAAACAAAAAAAAAAACAACAACCTTGCACAAGGATGTTTGACGTATTATCTTTCGCCTTTTGCACTGGTGACATTGGAATTAAGACAATTCCAATTCGGATCTCTCCAGGAATGTAACCATCGGATATGTCGCGCGGATCTTCTACATTTTTCACGTACCTATGACGAGCGAAATGTTGAAATTATCCTACGTCACCGGCCTACTACCCTACGCTGGCCGAAAAATTCCGAAAATACCCTACAAGTTGGGTAATTACCCCACGGTTGGCAACCCTGCTTCTACCCCTCCCCGCCACCCCAAAAAGACATAAAAACTCGGGAGAGGCGAAGCTTGTAGGAAAGGATGTTTCGGCTCCACTAACGCGAAACCCGAAGAGGGGCGAATCATGCAGTGTTTTGAGAGAGATTTCTTTGATTAGGCACTAGTTTCGTCTTCTTCTTCTGCTTCTTCATCTTCTTCCTTACATGCCCGGTTTCAGTTGCCTTCGGCATGTAGGGAAGGGTGTCTCTGCTCCACTAACGTCGTCGGCTATTTGTTGGGCTGAACTGTTGCCTTCTTCATTCTTAGTGGACCGGTGGAAAGTAGTGGGATTGACCCACTGTGGCGCATACGCGTTGTTATGATGGATCGTGACTACACGAAACACCATGATTACAGAATACGCCGGCAAGCCTAGCCTCTAAGGTGCTTTGCACCTAAAAAGTATGATCACGCCCAGCTGATACCGTGTCCGTCTGAGTTCTTTTGCGTGATGCTTTGAAAAAGCGAATAATGAAAGTCAGGCTTGAAACACGCAATACAACTCGCACTTAGGTGCACGACTCCATCTAAGATGTCAGTGGAATGTATCTTTAACAACGAGTGTTACCTACCTTGACTGTCTGTTCCGGGAAGAGACCTGCGTCTGCATCGCATGACTCAAGACTGTAACAAAGAGAGGAGAGTCGACGCTTACTGATAATTCAAATGACACTTTCTTAATGTTTGTTACTGTACTGTGTGGGGTGTTCCTTACCGGAAATAAATGGCGTGGCCGATGGATGAAGTAACCACAGCAGCGAAGCCTTCAGCTTCCGCTTGTCTTCGGTGTTTGATTCTTTCTCAGTCGGGGCACGTTGAAACAACAGCTGCAACACTACAGAAGGACGCCGAACTTCCCTACGCGTTTGGAGTGTAACATTTTACACGAAAAGCGGGCAAGTTGGTATCGCATATATCTGATTAGAACAGTGCCTCAAAGAAACAGGACAGAAGAAAGGCACACGAACACACACACACGCAGCGTCTTTGACCCAAAGTGATTACTCAGAGCATAGCGCGCTTAACCTGTCTCTGGGGGTATCGCCAGGAAGCGCGACGGGAAATGTGGCGGCTGTTGGGGAAATAAACACGTGTGATGAATTCGAAGAAAGGGCGCGACGCCATGAGATCTCTGCTTGATAGCGTTGATTGGCACGAGGTTTTCAGGGTATAGATTGGCCACACCAGATAAGCTGATGAAGCGGAACCTTTGATCTTTGCGTTTCGTTCGCCGACGGCAAGCGTATAAAGAAAAACCGAATGACATCCTATGGCAAGTATGTTGTAATGTCGGCGCGTTGAGTCATTGAAACATTGCGCACCATGTCCTGTTCTCTTTGTCGTTAATCCTTCGTGCCCTTCGCTGAGCGCAACTGAATACGTTAGAATGCGCCGTACCAGCTAGCCCAAGTTGAACCATTGCCCAATGGTACATACGATGCAATTCTAATGGAAAGGGTGTGCTCTGGTTTCCACTACAATTCCTCGATCATTCCAGTCATGCGGTCAATCACTAGGTGACGGGTATTTTCTGCTGAGGCGTCCTCACGAAAAAAAAAAAAGGCTTTTAGCTACTGAGTAGAACAAAAAAAAAGTACACTCTCTGGTATCCCGCATAAAGAATTCTTTTCAATAAAGAACAAGCAAAAAACAAGCACCTGAACCAAATAAGGCGTGTATCGCCCAACTACGTCAGGCGTGTAACGGTAAATACATATTTGTGCAGCGGAAGCTGCCTCGGCAAAGACAGCATATGGCACGGGGAATGGCGGCAATCGGCCTTCACATGCAACAGAACCTGCATGTATATGGAACCGCAAGTGGTTATCGTCGGGGACTTAAATATTGGCATGTGCCATGCTGACGAGGACTAGCTCCTGCAGTTAGACAGGGACAACTTAAGACTATCATGTCCAATCGACCAACGACGTATATACTATCCGCGTCAAATGAAACCCGAACAGTGACAAGCATTCGCAGTGGTATAGTGCGTGCCGTCCAGTTATCACCGTGGACAGGAGCGCGCATCCGGTTCGGCAGCACTGCGCATGTATGCGCGCCTGTTCACGGTGACAACTGGACGGCACACACTATCCCACTGCGAATGCTTGCCGCTGTTCGGGTTTCATTTGACGCGGATAGTACATGGTCGTGTTTTCGTTCAGACGTGGTCTTGGTCACGAATATAGCGCGAGTAGCAGCGGATCCCATGGCAGAGTAGCACTGCGACCACCAAATGATTACCATTACCATTACAATAAAGCAGTAAATCATTGCCCACACTTATCGGCAGTTTAGTGGTGGATTGCCGTGATTTCGCCGGACATTCCTTTTAGCAGGGTCGGAACGGCGAGTCGATGTTCATCTCAGTGACGTGCACAAAAGCTGATATTTTCTCATTCACACCTTGCAATCCTGTTCCTTTGTAAGTCTCTTTGTTTTTCTTTACAACTAAACGTAACCAAGACTCACTTCAAGAAAGAGCCGCCACACCCACTAACGACATAGCCTACACCATTCGCGACTAAACTGCTCAGAAATGGCGTTTGCAGTGCCAGTAAGTACATGAATAAATAAACACTCCGAAGAGTCTAAGAACTATGAGAGAACTTTGGTATGTCTGCTCGTGTGCGCCTACGAGCCAAATTAAAAAAAAAAAACTACGACTCACTCTATCAAAAAAATTCGTCTACATTTGTAGAAAGTGTAATCGAAAGTTCATTTACACGGGAGTTGAAAGTTTGCATCGCTAGATTTCCTGCGGTTAGTCATAGACTTGCCACTATGTACAGAGAGGGTCTTGTCATGTGAAGCGCTTGTAATTTTCACTATTCCGTCGCATATGCTTAACGCCATCTCAAGTAAGATCGCTTAAGAGTGATCAGTCTACTGAAGCAACAAAGGTGGGATATATTTTTATTACTAAAATACCAGCATGATCTCAAAAAGGCGGCAGAGAACAGATTAATCTGGTTCGAAGCGCTTTGCATTGGAAAAGCTGCGCAGCAGTGGTGATCGCGCGTGCTTGCACAGTTGTACTCTAAGCAGCAGCTCAATATTTATCTACCGTAATACAAGAAAGAATAAATTAGAAAACGAATTCAGCATACACACCAAGTTTTGTCTCACGGCTTTCTTGGGCGTCATTCAGGCCTTCGCTCCCTTCGAAATATTATCGCCAAAACAGCCGCAACAGCGATGTCGAGCTACGCTTTTAACACCCCGATACCATGGTCTGCCACGTCTTAAACTTTACCACGTGTATCATTGCTACGTCATCTGGCCAGGACGGCACCACTCTCTTGTTGAAGCAGTAATGTGACTTCGAGATCTCCGTTCTGGAGCACCATGCTAAGCGGGTGTCTCGGAAGCGATGTCACAGCCCGGGTATTCTATACGCGACTGTTAGACAGCCTTCTTCGCAATTTGACAGTGTGTGACTGACGTTTTGCATGCCGCCCTAGATAAGAAAACAAGGCTGCTTATCATTGCAAGAAATATAATGAACAAATTAGGAATCATGTACCATGCACAACATGGGATCAAACATGACATCCCCAATACAATCAGAGATAATCTCGTCGCTAACCCGATACCGAAAAACATGGTCCCCATCATCAATGCGGACTACAGAAGAAACAGAGCAAAAGCACTGCTCAAAGCACACGGCACGAACAGTAAATCTCTCTTCGTAGATGTTAGCCCGTACCCTAAACACAAGGCCCACACTGCCGTCGCGATTGGCACGTCGGGCATTTGTATTAACGCGTGCACTGTCACAACCGACAAGACAGAGGAGGCTGAGGAGGTAGCCATAGCCATGGCTATCACCTCCAACAAACACAAGTTCATACTGACTCGCAAGTAGCTACCAGAAATTTCACGCAAGGACGGATTTCACAACAAGCTCTCAGAATCCTCGTTAATAGCCAAGAACTAAATAATGTAGAGGAATCTAAATACCTAATATGGTTCCCAGCGCACACAGAGACTGATACCTACAATCCGAACGAGATGGCACGACTTGTCGCGAGAATTAACCCGCCGCGCAGCCCGAACGGACCCGTCGGTGAACATCCCTGGCACCGCCGACGTATCAAACGAATACCGATTTACATGCTACACAGAATACACACAACACAATAGAGAGGCAAGGCGCGTCTTCCCCGCACCTCACCTGAGCCTCGAAAGGAAACAAGCATCTGAATACCGACAGCTACAAACACACTCCTACCCAAACCCTGTGCACCTCCACAGGAGCTACCTACACCTATACCCGGACAATAAATGCAAACTATGCACAACAGAAAGGGCTTCGTATAAACATATAGTGTGGTAATGTCCCAACTTATCAACAAGTTCTCCTGTGGCCCTCCGGGAGCGGTGGCGGCTAGTGCTGCTCAGCTCGGAGGTCCAAGACCAAAAATGAGCTATCCAGCAGGCCAGGGAGGCTATAGGGAGACAAGGTCTCCTGGTACCTACCTGTGCGGTCTAGCCCAGACCACAAACGTGCCGGATCTTGTAATAAAGTTTATTCACTCACTCATGATTGCACAGGTAGCTATCGACTTTACGGAATGACACCTAGTAAGTCTAGCGCAATAGGTTCATCTCGGTGATCACATGATTTACTGATTGGAAGTTACGCTCTTATTGTTGCATACTTTTCTCTGTCAGTGGTCAATGTTCAAGCGTTCATGATAGCAGCCGGCTTCGTGGTTCTCCTAAGAAGGGACAACCAAATGTAGCGGTAGTCGCTGAAGCCGAAGAACAGGTAGACTCCTTGCAAACCGACCAAGCCGTTCACTACAGAGTCAATGATTAAGCTGTGAACAAAAGATCCCACAAGGGCCACAACCCACGGTGCGCCCATGATGAAGGACAGGCGAACGAAAAGCGCGAGATTGGTCCGTTGTTGGCCATGCCGCAGGCGGTCCTTATCCCCGGGTTGCCGAGTGTCGTGCGCGCATTCCGCTGCAGAAGACGTCGTGCGAATGTAGCACACCGTGCTGAAGTAGAGAATGCTACAGAATATCACTAGCGCAGCCATGGGCAGAAAGAAGTAAATCATTAGACCATAGAAAGAGCCGATAAAACAGATAGGGTCACCGTATCTGGGAGATAACACCGACGCGGGAGCCACTTCATTCAAGGTCAAGGCGGCGCTGACTACTAGCAAGGGTACGCCCCAGGCAAGAAGAGAGTATAAGGCCAGTCTGCTGCTGCTGCTAGAGGAAGCCTTGATCGTCGTCAGGCTCTTCCAGATGTCGTAGGAGAGCACACATGTCCACAAGAATGTACTGAGAAAGAAGTAGTGGGCGAAGACAGCTCCGGCGAAACAAAATGCACTTCGCGAGGATTACGCACTTGGTGACGAGGAAGAGAACTTGGGCGACTAGCAGGGTCACCACGAGGCACATGATGCAAGTGGACGAGGATCTGCGTGCCTCCTTGTAAGCGCAGAACACGAGAATCTTGAGGACGAGAAAGAGTATAGAGATGTTCGTGCAGATGAAAGCGACGTAGTGCTCTAGACTGTGTGTACTTTGCCACTTTGGCCTGTATCCCAATGGAGAATGCAGTTCTGTTGACACGTCGCTTGCTGCGAATGCCTCGGTGAGCTCCCGAACTTTCAACGTATGATGGACACCTCTGGAGAGCGTCCGATGTAACAGCGGCCGCCGTGATGCGCGTAGCATACAGGAGTCCTTATCACTGGCTTCAGCGTGCGACGTAGAAGAGAAGTGTTTGCGTCTTGCTCCATCACCGCGGGAGCGTAGGTAGGTGGACTGCAAGACAGCCGTGAAACGTTTACGGCGTTGCAGAGGGCGCAGTAGGCATTCTTGAACACTGGCGAGTCTGGGTTTCCGGCATCCAGTACAGGTGCGTAGTAGGTCTTGCATTTCAGGGACACGGACTCGGGAGCGTCTTGCGGGCATGTGTTGACAGTAACGTTTCGGTTACAAGGCCTGAGGTGGAGCGATGGGTCACTTTCGGCGACTTTTGGAGGCAAGACGTGGTCGCCGCTGTGCAGTTCGTACTGCGCCACGCTCCAGAAGGTCGGCATTCGCGATGTCGTTGTTACACCAGGCGCAGAAACCATTCCTGAAACCACAGAGCGCCGAGTTGAAAAATATCAGGGTAACATACCAGGTCAGGGTGGCCGTACTGCCAGCATCGTCAACAGCTTGTACCAAATGAACTGAATTTTCAGATACGGCGCAACCGTATAGAGTGCCTCTGCTTAGCAGGATGTGTGTATCTAGAAGAAATGTAACCACAATCGCTACAAAAGTGCGAAGGTATGACTGTGTGTAGCGATAACGCTACATATCCATGGTCTAAAATAGACAAGTAAAAAAAAAAGAACAATGATCGATCTGAGTTTCCTAGCCGAGATACATTCGGCACATAATGTAAAATTGTAATGAAAACAGACTATTCGCTCATATAAAAAAAACAGAGTGGCACACTGAACTCCCCCCGCAAGCTATATTCCTGCTGACTATTCGGGGATCGCCATTTCGACATGGCCACAATTGATTGTTCGTTGTATTGAAGAATAAGGGGATATGAGCCATGTGAATTGTAACAGTCTTACATTTGTTCTAACATCCGAACTGTCCAACGTAGGGCAAAGAGATGAAGGCTTAGAGCTTAAAAGGTAAGGGGGTGCGCCCAGAGGCCTAGAAATGTCTGTAGGATTCCTTTCGGAGATTCGAAATTCTCACAAGTAGCTGAGCATAGGCTAGGGCTAGACAGCGGGAAATATCAACCCTTTAGAGGAAATGTTTGGTTTTCGGCACCGCAAGAACTCGCTGAGAGTGATTCCTGTATACAACTCTCATAATCTACATCTAGCGCACCGCCGTTGTGGTCGCAGTCTCATATATTGCTGCATTGTGCGGAAGGAGACACCTTGAACTAATTAGACAGGCCAGAAGAGCTACTTGGGCCACTAAGAGATGATATACAAATCCATCGTCCATTGAAGTGAAGTAAATATGGCAAGGGCGTAGCCGGTGTCGGGGTTGGGATGTTCAAATCACTCCCGCCCCCTCGAAATTTATGGATTCTGAATGCCTGTACTCGCAAACGTATAAATGCATGCACGGACATACATAAAGTATGGTTGAAAGCCCCCAAAAATTTCTAGCTACGTTACTCAAACATGAAGTGCACTTGGCTGCAGAAACGACCAATGCACTTCGCGAAGTGATTGCATCATACCGCTCTCCTGAGTCGGTTTTGTCGTACCACGACGTCATTTCAGCCTTCATTACTGGCGTGTACACAACTGCGGAACAAGTGCGTGCATACCACGTGCTATGAGTAGCATGTTGACTACAGTTAATCGTCGCAGTGGATGCTGGACGACGCCAATGGCATCACCTGCCATGCATCACCTGCATTGTTGCCTAACACGCCTGTCATCATGTTAGTGTTCGAAATGCCTTCTGCGCAAAGATAAGCTTATGCTATAACTTTCAATATTCCTTCTTTAGGTGGCACAGACAATTTATATTTGTGATTTACGCGCAAAAAATGAAATGCGCATATGGAAGAAATAGCTTAGTTGAAAGAAGATACGTTTCTGCGTTTCTTTATCGATGTCCAATTATTTAGTCTGCTTTGGAATGTCGCTATTAGCCTCTTGTTTTTCGCCTTATATGTCCGGGTTAATGCGAGCAAGCACGAATACGCCAACAGTCCGAACATCAAGGTCGCTCGAAACTGTGCTACTGAAATATACCACGACGGCAAGCAGAAGCACTAGACTCACCTGTATGTAACACCACCGAGGCTTGTGGCCGGGATGACATAAAACGTATCCGCAAAGGACTCCGGCCCTTCACAGGCATGTCGTACGTAGTCGTTAGGCCATGTCGCCGGGCAGCCAGTGACCATGTTAACCTGAATTTTCTTTGTCGGCGAAGCTTGTACTTCTATGCACGAAGCTCTGGACATCTGTGCGCCCGGAGTTGAGGGAAACGAAACGTTCCAGCAGCAGTCACCGTACGTCTTGCAGTTATGCGCGCAGGAGCACGTGACCAGGTTCACGTCCGCGCCGCAGCTGATGAGATCATCTGAGCAGCCGTGAAACTCCTGAAAGCAGTGAGCGAGCCTCCTAAGATTAGGCGCCGGTAAGTCCTGGTTCAACCACGCGGGCATGGTTAGCGGGAAGCTGCTGTTACATGGGCTCTGCATCTTTGGAGTCTTGAGAGCGAAGCGGCCAGTGACGGTGTGGGTTATGACGAACCACAATGTCCAGCCGAGGATATTCATCGTGTTACGTGGTTAGGCTAAGAAATAAAGTGAAGAGATGCGTAAGAAGGAGCACAAGCAAGGCAAGCTGCTTCTGGAGCAAAGGGAAGTCAGCTGTGTTGAGAACGTGCAATACCTCATATACTCCAGCAGATCGCGCAATAGACATAATCGACTGGGCGCGTCTTGAACATCGAGTGTGACCCACCTTGATTGGCTGTTGCGCGAATAGACTGCGTCATCACCGAACAAGTCGAACCTGTGCCCAAAGGACGACTGTCAAACAGTGCAGATAATACAGGTGAGACTCCTCCCACGTGTGTTTCGCAACTGCGTGGCGGGGTCCGTGCCGGAACCATGTGGCGTCGTGGAAGCATGAAGCAACCATCGCCAAAGTCTTCAACAGGGTTGTAGCCTTCTTCTGTGCTCGAAGCTACTTCAGCGTGGTCGCCTTCGAACAGCATTTGCCCTTCAATATAAAGCGCTCTATCGAAGCTCCCGTTTCACCGTCCATTAAAGATCACGCGAGATCAGCGTAGCACTTCCGTGCACTTCATGAGCGTATATATATATTTTTTTTCGGCATCAGACAATCTACAAAGCGACGATGTCAATAAACCTAGTGCCTTCGTCACTGACGCGTCATTTCACGGCCATGTACCCCTATGGGCCCCTTGACGTGTAGTGTTCGAGCCCGACGGAAACCGATTGGCAGCCTAAAACCTAACGCTCATGCCGGGTTCAGTACAAGGGCGCCCTACTGCGACCGCTAGCTGTGAACGTAGCCTTCAACCGGGCAAGCTCTTGCGAGAGTACATTGGCGGATGCAGATAAGGCGATCAATAAGAACCTTGCTCTATATTTGTGTTTCTCGTTGGCCAAGATAAGGACCCGAATGACGCCGTATGGCCGGCGTGCCTGCAGGTGTCGGTTTCCCCGTGTAATATTTATAGCGCTAGAGCCTTTGTGAGTGTGAATATGCTACGTCAGTTTACACTCACGTTCTTGTAAGTTTTAGTCCCGGACTACACGATTGATCAATCGAAGCATTGTATATGCAGAAAATGTATGGCCATGTCCGACTCCCGTATTTTAATCGTGCCATCGTGTAACTTTGGAGTGTGCCTTACGAGGAAGCCGTTTCCCGACGCTTGTTTCCGATGGCACGGCACCTGGTGGTGATGCATCGGAGATATCGATGGCGATTACGAAGTTTGCGATCGCAAGTGTCTGTAACTGTGGGACGTCACTTTAAGTCGACCGATGTCACTTTATGCCTGATGAAAAATATCCACGCATCTCTACGAGCTGAATGATGCCGAGTGGGCGAAGCTAGGTCCTAATGTCCATAATGTCTACGTTGAAGTCGCCGACTAGTATAAAGGGTTTATGCTTGTAGGTCTTTTATATTGTACTTCACAGTTATAATTGTTGTTCGTCTATGGTAAACCTTTTTTTTGTGTGTGTCATATATGTTACCCGAGCGTTGCCCCATATAATGTAAATTAAGAGACACAAAGTGACATAAAGAGTCGACGACGAAGCTCGGTCCTAAGGTCCATAATGTCTACGTTGAAATCGCCGACTATTATAAAGGGTTTATGCTTGTAGGTCTTTTATATTGTACTTCACAATTATAATTGTTGTTCGTCTATGGTAAACCTTCTTTTATTCACATACACACATGTTTCGACTATAGCAGTGGTTTTCTAACCACCATGTGTTCACCACGTGAAAGGTCTATTGTCAAACCTTCTTCTGTGTCTCACATCCACGAATCCCTCCCCGTGGCGGACGCGGACGACGACAAGGCTAGGCCCTAAGGAGCTTCGCCCCGCAAATAACTTTAGCACCAGCACACGACTTTTAATTTTATCTTAAGGCTCACAATGAACGTATGCTTTCGGGGCGAAGCTGGTGACTCATGTGACAACAAAGTGAAACGAGCCGTGCTACTGAATAGCTTTCCTTACGTTACATACCTTTACAGAGCATCTTTGCAAAGGTTGCGCGCACCCATCAAGCACTGGATACCTTCTACTTCTCAGATGAAATACTATCCTATGTAGTAAGAGCAGTAAATGTTATGCTCTTAAAATGGCGGCAGCATCTTCGTCCTATGAGGTTATCTTCATCAGTCCACGATGTCATGGGCCCTGTCCGTCCATTACACCCTGTCCATCAGGCTCGGCTATTGTAAATGCTATGATACAGCGTTCGCTTATTGCCACTTCTGCGGATGCGCCCTGCTGCACATCTTATAAGTTCAACTTCGCAAGCGCCTGTGTAGACAACTTGCTCCTGGCCGCTGTTTTACCGGATAGACAACCGCTTGTGATTCCTGGTAATGTGCTTGAACTTGCATCTTCTCGCATTTCCAAGAGTGCTGCTCTAAGGCGGAATACGATAATATGCATGCGAATAGAATGCAACCACGTGACTTAGGCCGCTGCGTTCGTAGCTCAGTGCATAAGTCCCCATTTTCTGCCAACCACGCAAGCATGGGTACGGCGGCGCCACTGGAAAACCAGGGGTTCAGAAAGCACCCTTAAGTGTCCGTAGATATCCATCGTGTTATTATAAAGGCGAACACATTAGATGCCTCATGACACGCGAAAATTGACCGTCCGCGCGTCGGCGGCGATAACCCGATGTGGATGCAAAAAATCGTCATCACGTGATGACATCTCCGTATTACGTCATAATGGTGTCACAAATCACCTAAGTTCCAGAGGTGATCATGACATCACTTAACGTGACATCACACGATTACGTCACTAATGACATCTTCGCCTGATCAAAGGTGGGCCGATCTCGAAGGCAGCGCATAACCAGCTGAAGTGCAGACAGCTTGCAGTGCTTCCGATCCTTGAGGCAGTAAGAAAACCCCATGGCCTCCGAGATTGCGCGCCGCCGGCGCGCAATCTCGGAGGCCATGGGTCTTGTTTGTCACAATACATTGTGACAAGCAGTACATCGGTGAGAGCGGTGACCTCAAGGAAAAGGGTCAAACAACACGAATATGACGTTAGGAAACGGCACGTTGCCTCAAATGCCCTCGCTGAACACGTGGAATCTACAGGCCACCAAATTGACTGGTCAAGTGCGCGTGTTCTGGCCAAGGAAAAGAAGCTCGCATCACGCCTGCACCTGGAATCCCTGCATATACAGACGACTGCGCACACGCTGAACAGCAGTGAGGGGACGCTTCCGACAATGTAGTATCGCTGCTTACGTCACGTACTTAGGCGTACTTAAATACGCCGTGCCATCCTTGTGGCTTTTATTGTGAACAAGGCTCCCGTATGGGGGGGCCGAAACGTCAAGTAAACTGTGTTCCTTATTTCGGTCGGTGTATCTTTTCGCGTTTACACTACTTACGTACTTGTTGGACGCGGTTAAAATAGACACGAATGCAACTGGCTGTGTCGTTTGCTGCGGCTCCAGCCATCTTGTGCTACACGGACTCGGCGCTACCTCACGAGTAGATGCAGGGAATCTGCGAACTAGTCTTGCATGACGGCTGCACTTTTTCATCACACCGTCTCCTATCATCAAGCCGTCTCGACATCCAGTGGCAGGTAAATACACAAATGAAGATTTAGGCTATTTATAACGTGATGCGAGGCAAGAGAATAGAACATGTGTGACGGTAGAAGAAAACATTCCCACGCATGCGAATGTCTGAAGTGGGGGGGTCGCAATCGCCTGGTGATAACATGGCTTTAGCGGTACGCACACTCAAGCTACAAGTGGGTGGTGTAGTACGTCTTATCGACGTTGGTTCTCCGCGGCGGCAAGAGCCGATAAGCGGGACGGAAATGGCCGATACGTGCTCTAAGTGTCAACAGTGTAGAGCTCTAATGTCCTTCAATACACTCGATAGTGCAGGAAATATGTGAAGGGTTTCTGATCCAACATCGGATCAGAAGGGTGCCTGCGATCTGGGATATAGGTTGTGGCCAGTGATCCCCTTAGCGTCAGCTGAAGTGACCCGGTGACCTTGTTTTTCTAGCACTCTTCCGGACCACCGTTACAGTTTTATCAAAATTTCTTCACCTGCCGATGAGATAAGCAAATTCGCTTGACTGACAGATATAACCTGTTCAATTTGCGAGACAGTATTGCCCCTGCATCGTGACCATGCATAATTTATTAAGGGCAGAGCACGAAGTGAGAAGTGGCTATGCCTACCTCAGTTTCGAGTAGCCGCGGCATTGAAGTTAAATATGTCGCTGAGGTTTCAACTCTTGTAAACCTAGTTATCGCGAGCGGATGGCATGCCTGGTTTCGTTTTTCAATGACTGCAAAGACTACGGTTTTGCGAAGACCTCTTCACAGCGGACCACGTGGTGTGACGTCACGCCTGCCAACCTTGCGCTCCAGAGGTTCAAGGTCAATGCGACGTGATGAATGACCTTGGGAGACAAGGCGTGGTAGAGCTTTCGCTCTAAAACAGGGGTCTCAAACTCAACCTCAGCTAGCAGGCGGCAGTACCGACATGTAGTAACCACAACGGCCGCGACCGTGAAGATGGTTGAGGCGGGGAGGAGGGGAGGGAGGGGGGGGGGGAGAGTTTGAACAAAATGTCACCTAGCGTTGCTATTTGAAAGAACGACTTTCCCATATCCCATACGTGGGTCATTTCCAAAAGAGATTTGACGTCAGGTTTCAAGAAACATATCGATACTGATCTCCACAATGACTAAAATCTGGACGCCGATTCTGAAATATTGAGTTTTCGTTCCACATTGATGTTTCAAACCCCTGTGACCGCATGAAGTGCCTCACGAAAAAAAAAATGCTTGAGACCAGTCCCGTTTCAGTAGCTTACCCAAAAGAGCTATTAACAAAGAGCTCACCTAAACAAAGAGCTACTGACAAAGAGCTTACCTAAACAAAGAGCTACTATTTAGCAAGGCCACAGGACCCTATACCGTGTGAATCCGCGGGCTTACAGCAAGAAACCCGCGGGCCACGTGTTTAAGACCAGTGCTCTAAAATATTGTGAAGCAGAGTCGACTGAGGTTGTTATATCTTTACACGTGAGAACATCATTGCAATAACACGTAATGATGGCACTGTTGTTGTTACGACAGCTGACAGCTCACATTGGCCGAAATTATCAATCATTTCACCGTAATTAGCCTACGTAAGCCAGTAGCATGCCATCACTATTCATCGTCGTCGTTCCTTCGTCGTGCGTTCCTTAAGAATTTCGTGTTGTTTCCTCAATCTTTTGAAACCTTGAACGAACTAGTCAAAGCATAACTCGCCATCCAGGAGAGCTGCATGGATTTCGAAAGTTATTGCCGCTAAACACATGCCCATCACAACATCAAGCCGCAAGTCGAAGCGCTGAGGCAGGTTTTGTTGTGAGACATATACCATGAAGTGCAGCAGCTGGCCATGACTCCTTAAAGGGGCCCTGCAACACTTTTTGAGAATGGTCAGAAAACGCTGCCGATCGGTAGTCGAGCCTCCCGAGAACACGCGAGCCAAATATTATAGCGCAGTACGCGGCATGGAATTCACAATAAATTCTCAAAGTCAACTAAAAATTGCTCTCTCTTCTCTCCACACATGACGCTACAAGCTCAAAAATCACTCGTCACAGCCATTGTATCATCCATTGGCTGATTTCAGCATGGCGCGCTCTGTCGGTACCGGGGGCGCCGCGGGAGGCCGCGACTTGTCCATGCGTGCGCGAGCGATCGTACTGAAAAGTCACGTATTCGAAGAAAAAAAAAGAGAAAAAGTTCTCAAGGTCACGAGGCGCGCGTGACTTATTTTCTTTCCCCGTGCCATCCCTCCCTGCTTAGCTTCCAGCGCTTTCGACGGGACGAGAGAAGAGAGACTGCAATTGCAGAGTGCGACCTATCTTTGTAACTTCGCTCGTACTCGACGGTATCTAAAAATTTTTGCGGCGATGAATTCGGGAGACAATAACCTCCTTTAGTGAATCCATTCCATGTTTACTTGGAAAAGTGTTGCAGGGCCCCTTTAAGTACCGTTAATGTATTGGCAACCTTGAGGTTAGAGCCTTTATTCTTCACAAAAAAGTTTGAAATCATTCGTAGTTTTAATTGTTTATTAAGCAGTCAGCTCAAGCTTTATTGGCTACTCTTTCGATAAGTTGGAAATAATCATTCCGATTTCTTCATCCAGGCTGGCCTTGCGAAGCTGCGGCGACATTTCTTTTCAATATGCTAGCGCTTATGGCAGTAGTTCCGAGACGAGGTGACCCTGCATAGGCCTGTACATAGGCGCAGAGGGGCGACAGTTCAAATATAAGGGTAGTTCTTCAGCTGCGCAGAATAACCAGAGAACACTTCTGTATGAGCGTGAACTGGCTTGAAGCAGGGGCTCATCTATATTGCTCTATCTGAACATTGAACACATACCATGTGATCTACCACTTATTCTGAATCTTTCAAAAGTTTATCTGGAACTAAAGGTTCTTAAAGGTTCTTAAACGTTCTTAGGTGGCACGTGAAAACGCGTCTGCGCGAAGCGTGGCTTTGAACGGATACTGGTGCTCTTCTGGGTGTGTTCCTGGGTTTGAAGAGTGCTGGTGAACAGTACAGAATTTACTGTTCGTCTTGGCTGCGCTTGATCTGGTGATTGAAATCTGTGCCGTGAGTTTACGCTCCCGTACTTTTCGTCGAGGAACGCTCATTAGCGTGGGACGAACGAGAGACATCGCTCGAGTAAGTTTCTCCGACCCGTTTCCGTATGGACGACAGGAAGTAGCGATAGTCCTTGAAGGCCACGAACAGGTAGACACCCTGCAAGCCCACCAAGAAATTCACGACGCAATCCAGAACGACCGACTCGACGGCGGTTGCCAAGAAGGCGACTGCCCAGGGAGAGCCCATGACCAGCGCCAATCTCACGAAGAGCACAGCGTGGGCCCGCTGGCGGTCCCTGATTCCGCCGACTGCCTTTTGCGCGATAGACGTCTTGCTGACGTATAGCACGACCCTGAGGTAAAACGCGAAGCAGCACAGCAGGAGGATCGCCAAGGGCACCAGGAAGTACACGACCAGGCCCCAGAAAGAGCCTATCCAGCAGGCCAGGCGGCCGTAGCGGGGCGACAGCGCACTTCCAGGAAGGGTCAGGTCCACAGCCACTGCCGAAGCAACGATGAGCAGGGGCAAGCCGCAGGAGAAGGCGCTGTAGGTGACCGGGATGCTCTCGCGGTTCGACGAGAGAGTGAGGTTGGTGAGGCTCCTGCAGATGTCGAAGGACAGCGCGCATGTCCAGCAGAAGGTGGATAGGAAGCCGTAGTGAACGAGCGCCGCACCGATCGCGCATGCCAGGGTGGGAACGCCGAGTGAGGCAGTGATCATGTACAGGACCTGGGTTATCATGAGCGTGACGGACAGGCACAGCGTGCACTTGGACGCGAAGCTTCGCGACTCCCTGTAGGCGCCGAAGACGACGAGCTTGAGCACGAGGCAGAATATCGAGAGGGAGACGCAGACTAAAGTGACGTACTGCTGCGCTTCGCCACCGACGCTGCCACTCGGCGGTCGCTCCGACGTCGATAGCACCGTCGGTGGCTTTCTCTTTGTGCTTGTTCATTTCCAGGTCCTTTTCTAGGTAATGGGGTGCACGTGGTATGTAGCAACCGGTCGTTGTACATGGCGTAGCACGAAGGCGTGCGAGTAACAGGCCTGAACAATGATGCCAGGCTTGTATGACTAGTTACGCTAAATGGGCCTGCCTGGACGGCAGATAAGTTTCGCGCCGGGCTGCACGACAAGTTCGAGGGGTTGAAGCCCGTTACACAAGGCACAGTACACGTTCTTGAATGTTGGGCCACCGGCGGAGTGGCTGCTGACGGGTGCGTAGTACGTCTTGCATTTTCGTGACACCGCCTCTGGCACTTCCTAGCGAGCAAAAATCCGTTAGATCGTCGTCGACGCAAAGCCTCAGGTGCTGCGCTGGCCGCCTAAGCGTTGATCCCGGAGGTTTAACAGAATATACTCCCGATTCTTGATCTAAGGCAAGATCCCAGAAAGTGGCGTTGATGATGTCGGCGTTGCAAAGTGCGCAGAATCCGTTTCTGCAAGGGAATCATAAGAAAACTGTCGCTAAAGGATATAGGCTGATTGCTTCGACTTAGGCGCTTCAAAATTGAGGAAAAAAACTAAGTAATGTAGCGCTGATTCTGCTGTAATCCCAGCGCTAATTCAGTGGTTAACGTAGCGCTAATGTAGCTCTCGTGTAGGTCTTAGCGTGGTTCACAATCCCGCGCTATATCCTGCGCTAATGTCCTTCTTTTGTAGGTCTTGGTATAGTTCTAAATTCTGCACCTAATGCAGCTCTACTACTGTGAAACCTGATGAAGTTCGTGGCAACCCAGCGATTTCCTTGAGAACTCCACGCTTGCCAATGCGGTCAGCGCCCTCACTGCGGGTGCGGGTATCAGCGGGACGTTTTAGAAGCGTTTTTTGCAATATTAGGTAAATTATTGAGATTAATTCTTGGTTACTTCTACAGTTTATATTATTTTAGACCTTGTTAGTTGATTTCGCACTGATTTTTAGTATTGTTAGCTTTGCTTTGGGCCTGTATTGACACCGCGTGATCATGCAAGACGAGACAGTGGATGGGCAAAAAGCCGGTACTCTATTGTGCTACGCATTCAAAAAAATCTAGGGGCGCTTAAGCAGTTGTTATAACTTCCAAATGAGAAAGCATTCAAGTTCATTTGGACTCCCGAGCCAACCAAAAGCGTGCTGCCCGAATGAGCAAGCAACTTGAAGAACCAATGCCGCATGCCACGGACATCTTGCGCAGCGAGACCTAGGCCGCAGTAGCGGCAACCATCGCTGGCACGCGCGCACAGCAGTTACGTCTAGCAGAGGTGAGGTAGGCACACGCCTCCTAGATTACAGGTATGCACAATCTGCTTTGTTTGTCAAATCCTGCTAGCTAAGTTGAAACTTCCATTATTTTAATTTTGGTTATATCGATTACCGAGGCGAACCTACAGAGCAAGCCAGAGCTTCCCGAACCACAGCGGTAGTCGAGTGCTTACAGAGTCCGCCTCCAATGCGGGATGTACTGGTTTCGAATGACAGTGCCATCGCGAACCCACCGGTATCCGATAGGTGACCGGTATAGGAGACTTACCGATAGGTGACCTCGCTACTGTTGCTCGTAACCGGAATCAGGTGGAAGTGATCGCCGAGGGGCTGGGTTCTTTCGCACGCTGCTCGAACGTCATCGTCGGGCCAAGCGGCGGTGCAGCTGCTGACCATGTAGACCCGCTGCTTCTCATCGGAGGACACTTTCACGCAGGTGATCCTCGGTGCTCCTTTCGTCTCCAGGGTTGCATTGAGCTCAACGTTCCAGCAGCAGTCCCCGTAGATCTTGCAGCTCGGGGCGCACGAACAGGTTCTCGCGCGCGTCGGTGGAACGCAGCTCACGAGCTCATCCCAGCAGCCGTGCAAGCCCACCGGACACCGCATGAGCGTGTGGAACACGTGGTCTGGAAGGTCCGGGTGCGACTCCCTGGACACTGTCCACGGTAGCGCGCAGGGAGTTGTGGTAGTCACGACGAGTGACGCGGCACTTGACCAGGCGAGCAGCGCCACCCACAGCCGCAGAGCTTTCATTCTTGATTTAGAGACGTCAGTTTAAGCAGCCTCTCTATAAAAAGTGAATGAAGATGTTAGAAAGGTGTTAATAAAATAAAAAAAAAATGTTCGTAATACCTTCCGCAAGTGCAAAACCCCGTGAGCAATAAAACATCTAAACAATAAACAATGCTTCTGGCTACAAATTTGTAAAAAAAAAAACAAAGCACGACTGCACTTCCCAACTAGCTGTGTTTCGAAGAGCTGCCTGTGACTTTTGTCCTTGAAGAAATTTGTTAGCCAATCCTGCAGCTGAATATATTAAAGAAGCCAGCTGCCCACTGACTAACAAGCCCTTGAGAACGAATTTTATCAATTCAGCCCTGGATATTTTTTCTTCCACTGCCGGACCCGAATTTACGAAAAAATATTCTTCAGCTATAACTGTTCGCATGAAAAAATCTTCGAATACGGAAGCTGGACGTATCCGCGAAGACGGACATCTACAGCTCCAGTTTCCTAGAAAATTTTCCGAAGCGAATTTAGATGCTCGGGCCTACGTGAGTATCAAGATATCAAGTTCTCGATATTCGCAATTAAAAAAAAAAGATACTGTACAAACTTGACAAGTCCATTGGCAAGGAAGCACTTGACGAGTTCTGGCACTTTGAAAAAAAATCGTTGCTCGTACGCTTTGAAAAGCAAAGAGTAGTTACCAACGCCTTCAAGGATTCAGCTTGCAAAAATCTGAGACGCACAGATAAAGATGCAAGAGAACCAGTTCCCTGGTGTCCTTGTCTGCACGTCTTACCTGCTTTGATGGTGATACAATGTCAAGTAGCTCAACCTTCTCCCGTTCCAACCTCAAAGGAAGCTTTCACGTTACAACGAAGCTTTCACGTTACAACGAAGACTTTAGAAAATTCAAGTACCATACGAGTTTCTCTGACAATGGAATCGATGATCACAAATTACTTTACTTGCACATTATGAAGGGAGGAAACTGGAGGAGCGCCCACCTTCAAGAAAAACAGCGGACAATCCAGAGAGATCAAAGAGGAGGCAAACTTAGGTCGGACGGAACCGTCGGTTGGGACAAGTCAAAAAGCTTTCCTGCGTTCGACGTCAGCGGAACCACAATGATACACCTATGCGGTCGCTACAAATAGATTCTTTCTGTACGCCGCGCAGGTGCCAATTTGCCCGTTGCGTTGATGCATTCGCACAGATAAGGCTTGATGTAATGTGGGCGAGGCAGTTCTCCCGGATGCTGGTGGGTCGTTCCGATGTGCCCTTTCACGAATGCCACGCGCGCATATTTCTTACGTAACTCACGAAATGGCGATATGGCAGCACTAGACGTAGCTTTCGTGGGTGCCCCTAGACATAGAGTTTTCTACAATATTTACTAGAGGGCATGATGGGAAGTTTGCCTTCTCTTGTAATCCAGTCAGTTACCCTTAATGACCAGCGGTTATCCTGCCGACGTGCTACGTGCCTGGCCCATGTCCATTTCTTCTTTTTGATTTCAACTATGATATCCTAAACCCCCGTTTGTTCCCGACCCACTCCGCTCTCTTCCTGTCTCTTAAGGTTACACCTATCATTTTCCTTTCCATCGCTCGCTGCGTCGTCCTCAGTTTAAGTTGAACCCTCTTTGTAAGTCTCCAGGTTTCTGCTCCGTAGGTAAGTACCGGTAAGATGCAGCTGTTAAATACCTTCCTCTTGAGGGATAGTGGTAGACTACCATTCATGATTTGAGAATGCTTCCCGAATGTGCTACATCCCATCCTTATTCTTCTAGTTATTTCACTCTCATGGTTCGGCTCCGCGGTTACTACCTGTCCCAAGTAGACGTATTGTCCGCCGCGGTGGTATAGCGGTTAGGGTGCTCGGCTGCTGACCCGAAGGTCGCGGGTTCGATCCGGGCCGTGGCGGTCGCATTTCGATGGAGGCGAAATGGTAGAGGCCCGTGTACTGTGCGATGTCAGTGCACGTTAAAGAACACCAGACGGTCCAAATTTCCGGAGCCCTCCACTACGGCGTCTCTCATAATCATAGTGTGGTTTTGGGACTTTAAACCCCAGATATTAAAAATTAAGTAGACGTATTCCTTTGCAACTTCCAGTGTCTCGCCACCTTCCAGTGTCTCGCGCTGTTCTCTACCGAGATTGTTCCACATTACTTTAGTTTTATGCATATTAATTTTCAGACCTAGTGAGGGGGAGACCGAAATTTAGGTGGGCAGATGAGATTAAGAAGTTTGCAGGTATAACGTGGCAGCAGAAAGGACAAGACCGGGTTGATTGGCGGAACATGAGAGGCCTTTGCCCTGTAGTGGGTGTAGTCAGGCTGCTGCTGCTGCTGCTGATGATGATGATGATGGGAAGTACATGGGTTTGCTTAGTCTTGGAGCTTGTGGCTTCGAACGTACTTGTTGCTTTGTTTACAGTTGTGTTCTGGCTTTTGTTTCGGATAAGAGAATGGCTCGTTGTGAACCTCTTGGGCTGGTTGATGTTGATCAGCGTATAAGGGTCAAGGTGTTGAAGCGGGACTGCTGAACTTTTGCTGCACTTCGCCTTGCGACAAAGCGGCTGCAGTCTACAAGGAGCCACATGTAGCCGAAACAACGAAGCTAAGACAAATTCATTCGTCATTCGAATGCTGGCTTACGTGCCATGCATTGCGGCTCTGACAGACGCCAACACCAGACTTCCCTCTAGCGCACTGGTATATGAAGCTATGACCCTGTACGGTATGATGCACATTCGCTTCATTAGGTTTCCATATATAAAGCGAATACACATGACATTTAGCGCTGTTGCAAAAAGATGCACACGGCAATGTGAGGCGGTTGAGCACTAGACAACTGCACCAGACAAACGAAAAGTACAGAATACACTTGCTAGTGTGATGCCTAAATGTTACTTCAAACTAAACGTTTCGTCCATAGTGAAACTCTGCTTGGACATCAGGTTACATCTGAAGTGCCCAATTCTGAATTTTCAAATGTCAAATTTTACTTACGAAAATTGCGCGCTGTACATTACGGGTCACGGTAGTGTGGCCGGCACAGGCATTCTTCGTTGACATACATACTGGACTATTTATCGTTGTGGCGTCTCCTCTTAAGATTGTATTCAGAGGTTGTGGTGTTTTAGATGTATATGACAAGCAGATAATAAATGTGAAAGGCACAAGGTTGAGTGAAGGGACAGCGCACAGTGGTACTGATAACCGAGTTCAATTGGCAGTACTGCTCTGTGTTTTATCTTGTCTTCGTCACGTGTGCTTCATGGGTCTTTATCCCATAGTGAATCATCAACCGGCCTGCACACGCTTTTACACGACTTGAAAGCGAGTATTTTTTTTGCTATAGTCCTTCCACCTGGCTGGTCCCCACGGACTCAGTGTTGTGACGGGAGGGAATGGCAAAGAGCAAGTATCCGCGGGGCCAGAGCAAGTTATCACTGTCTCTGGCAAAAGGTTAACTGCAAATGGCTCCTAAAGAAGCACAGTTGATCGCGCCCTTGTTGTCATTTGCCGAGCGCCTTCACGTGGAGCTTCAAATTTCTGTAGTGAAACCAGGTACGTATTCCAGGCGACTGCACTGCTACTTCTCATCAATCTGACCATCTCGTCTCTCCAAAGACGAGATGGCGTTCTTGGAAGGCCATGTATGAGTAACCTTTAACCTTTAGGTTTTAATTAGACACGGCTGGATTTCATTAGTTGATTTTCTGCGTGACAAATCATCCTCATTCTTGGGCTTTTCTGCGGTTTCTTCGTCGTCAACCTTCTGCCACGTTTTAGTCGCCTTAATATCTTGCTTTCGGTGCTGATTGGTGCGCAAACCGTGTTTTAACGAGAGCTGGATGTACGCACTAACATGTTAAACTGTGATAATGTGTCTTTTAGTCTGATTCGACAATTTTCGTGCGCGTCTGTATAATCAACTGTACGTCGGTTCCCGGTTTTGTTAAGAGATAGCCTTCATGGTTGCTGCTATTGCTGGTTTTTGTGCGTGTGGCCTCTTGACGGTGGTGACATGTGACACTACAAAAACGCACTTTCATCAAGTAAAGCTCAGTTGGTAGTTCAGCACTGGTCCTGTTGTACTGTGTCTTTCGTCACGTCTGTAGTGCTGATTTACTTCGCAAATGTCGCACCAACTTGCCCAGACAAAAGCACTGCTAAGACGAATAGTCCTTGCATCGGCAGCCTGCAATGCGGCGCGCGAACTGTGGATCAAGGATTGGGAATGCTGCCAAAGTTTTTGGTCTTAAATACGTTAATCTTCGCCTGATCTTCGTCGCGACATACTGCCGACTGCAGTGGCGATCACCGATGCCTCAGGCGTCGGTGATTTACAGCCTCATGGTGTGCACAGATAAGCGGCAAACGTTACGGTAAAAAAAGATCACTTCCGACTCTCGGTTAGCCCGACGAGGTTCGCGCAATATGTTTACTCATATTCGGACACGTTGCCTCGGACAACAGCGCCCAACAGCCTTGCGACAGCGACGCAATACAGCTCCACATTCCGATCAAATGGCATCCGACTCGATTGCGAGTAATGCCTTATTACAGAACCGTAAGCAGGCAAGCGGATAGCAGTCGAAGTTGTCATACCCATAGACGTGCAATCACGCACGCCTCTGTTGTTCCCCCTATTTCGACACTGATACGGGACATGAGATAGCTTGCAAATACAAAGATAAGTGGTTTTGGTGAGTCACCGAGTCGGAATATGCTGCGGCAGGGGCATGAGAAGTTCGTGAAGATGGCAAGTGAACACTACTGCTCGCATACTCTGGCTCCGCCGCAATTAAACCAGGACCAGTCTCACACATACTCCGGTTGATCGCGTTATACAGAGCAATTTAAAAGTAGCCCTTTTCACCACTTCCGTGGTACGGTCACAGCACTATTTTCCTTGAATTCGACTGCCCTACGAGCTTTCGAAAGAGGATAACAAGACGATCTCTCTTATGATTCATCTCAAGACGACTGGAACGAGAAAGCAATGTTCTTCCTTTTCTCTTATGCTTCACAGTCGATTATGTTGACCCAAGACGTACTTCAAGAGAAGAAAAATTCACAAGGTCCCTCATGCATTCACCTAGGACGACACGACGGTGAAATCAAACTTTGTCTTCTAGCTCGATGTATTTATTCTACCCCGCCACCCACCGAAAGCATTCCGCACCTAACGCGGTTTTGCACTGCCTCCATGATCGCAGGCGCCTCACCTGGTTTTGCACAGCCTCCATGATCGCAGGCACCTCACCTTGGTTTTAGCACAGCCTCCGTGATCGGGGCCCACCTTCGACCCAGCGATGGTGTCATGTGGCGATATCACGTAAAGTCACGGGATCTTACATCATCATGTGACGCCACGTGATGTGACGTCAGTTATGGCATAGTGACATTAGGATAACGTCACAAATCTGCCAATCTGTGACGTCATGACGACGTCAGATGGCGCCGTAATCACGTGATGATTTTTGCTCACCCGTGTTGGCGCCGACACCGGCAAATTTTCGCGTTTTATGAGGCATCTAAGGCTTTCTGTCGCCTTGATCGTAAAAGAAGTCCAGATGGCTTACCAACACACTGCGCACCAATCAGCTTGTCCGGATCTCCGTCTTCCTTGTCTCTCCGCAACAACAACAAACGAGACAGGAACGATACCATTTGTGCCACCTAATGACTAAGTACGTGATGTTCCAATGTGTATAAAATGAACCAACAACGAGAGATACCACGATTTCTAAAAACGCCATTTCAGCTACAGAAACCGTAGCGGACTCGGACTATTAGTACGGTGTGCGATCAGCTAAGGTGGATTTCGATTAAAGAGTACTATCTGGAAAGAGTGGTGCATGATGTTGCGCAGTCTAGATGAAAGCAATGAGTTTCGAATTTGCCAAATCAGCTACGATTCAACTATAGCGATACATGTGGCAGCAGGTCGTATTCCTTCTTACTTAAAATATTGTAGCACTACATTTGACGAGGGCAAGAAGAGACACGACAGGACGGGCGCTGGTGCTGTCAGCGTGTTTCGTATTTATTTTCGCACCATTTCGTTTTTCCCCTAGGTTTTACACTCGCTACCCACGCACCTTGCTGTTAGTACACTATGGCGAAAGGTCACTACTCAGCCATACTGCGTTGAACGCCTCTTGCGGTGGAGGTCGATGTAACGAGAGCTTGAAACCAAGACCTGGTACTCGGTAGTCAAACGATTTCACAGTTACACTCGAGAAGATATAAGTGTTGGGTATTTTTACTGCATCCGAAGGTTGCAGGTTCGGTCCCTGCCCTCTTCGTCTACTTTTGTTTCTTCACTGATATATCACAATTTACTACGATACACTTAAAACAGCCCAAACAACGTCCCCATATACATTCCATGGCTTCGTTATCTGCTGGTTTTCATCGTGATCATAACCCGCTACATAGAATGAGTGGAAGGGAACCCAAGAAGAAGTTGACCTCAGAAACGTCGCTCTACGCTTAGTAACGAAACACTCGATTTTATGTCCATCGTAAAGCCACGTAAAAGCCTTCGTAGGGCACCTCTAGAAGGCGTTTGCACGCAAGTGTGCCGCGTTACGTGGTGATGTTGCACTTCTTTTCCGGGTTCATGTGGTCTCCCTTGCCGCATTTATAGTGGCGCGCGAAGTCGTAGGAGTGCATCAGGGGCACGTTGCAAAGCAGCTCGTTGTACGGGTCCCGGCCGCACGAGTAATAGCAGTGGAAGGCGAACACGACGGCATCGCTGTGCGCAGGACCCAGTCGCATCTCCAGGCTCGAGTTCCGGGCCTTCGCCATCTCCCAGGCTTTCCAGACCACGCGCAGAGCAGCGGCCGCGGCCGGAATGTCCCCGACCACATCGGCGTCCTCCTTGGCGGTAGGCGCCAGACACCTGCGGCCGGGTTCGCGGAACGTTTTTAAAGGAGTACTGACACGAATAAGTGTATCGCTGTTGCTCGGAACGCATTCACTGTATTTTTAATACCATTCCCTAAAAAAAAAAAAGAAAAAAGAAAAAAAATTGACCGCGTATCTGCGTGCTTCGCTGCAAATGTCGTCGAAAGACGATAGTCTTGTGCCGGCCGTACTATGTTTTGCCTTGCCTCAGACAGCGATAGGTTGAATTGGCCGCATCTGGCTGGCATTGACAAAACAAAGGAGGCGCTGCGCGAGATATGGACGCCATTGAAAAAGATGAGCTTTTTCGTGCAAAGCGTCGCAGTTCGCGCACAGCGTCGCATTTTCAGCGCAGCCTAAAAAACACTAGGGTCTTTAGAATTGCGTACCTATGTATTTTCTAATAAAAGAACACACGACCTGACACTTACATATTAATGTTGCGCCTCAGGTATGCGCAGTATTTGATTTTTGATCGAATATGTTCACAGGTATGCATGATAACACCAGTTCAAGATGGCTGGGCGTTCAGAAAGTGGTTAAACTTTGGCCGAGTAGCTGAATCGGGTCACGGACAGACAGACAGACAGACAGACAGACCAAAATTTTTGCGTTGAAGTATCCCAAGAAAGTCTATCGTATTTAAAAAATTACACCATATTCGCTAAAGGGGACCATGAGGCGATGCGAAGCAGCATGGGGGGGTGCACACCGCGTTTGCATCGGGTTGACTGGGTGTTTCCGTTAATGTTTCCGACTAGGTGTCTACGTTTCCGTTGGTAACGTAGACACCTAGTGTCTACGCTAACACCGTGCGGCTGCGCCGCACGGTGTGCGGCCCAGCCGGCGGCGCCGCTCAAGGTGACGCACACAACTCTCGGCAAGTGCGCTTCCTTTCTCTTCGCCGGGAGCTCACGCAGTGAACACTCTTCGTTACCGCTCGGCCGCATGAACACCGCAGAAGCCAAGGCAGCAGCGCGGCGGGCTCGCAACGCAGCAGCAGCTCGGGCTCGCCGCCCGAGCGCCGCAGGTAATGCATATATAACAACGTTGCCACGTCTATATATGATGGTAGGAGATGTGTACGGAGGATTCGTGGGTTACCCGATCATCTCCGAGCAAGCTCCTCTAACATCATTCACTTTGTGAATATGGCGGTGATTTTTTTTTTTTGCATCATTTCGCGTTGACAACCGACGGTAACTTTTCGGTTTGATGAGGCATCTGAAGCTTTCGCCTCGATAAATCAAAAGAGAACCACATGAATCATTCTGCTTACTGGAAGTTGGCCTCATTGGTCTGGTTGCCGTTGGGATGTTTGGCCAGCATTTGGAAATAGAGCGTGGCGGCCATTCGAACGCCGAGTCCACCCAGTGCTACGGCGTAGGGTGCTCCGGTTTCCCACCACGGGAAAACCAGTTCACGTGGCAACAGGCTGTAACCCTGGATGCGGGCCGTGATCTCTAAATGGCGTGCCCAAGCCATGTCCTTGAACTCCGGGTCTCGCATGTGGGCCGCCAGGGAACTCTTGACGGCCACGTAATTGTAGAGCGGCTTCATGGTCAAGGCAGGCACGACGGCGTAGAAGGCGGTGAGCTAGAAATCACAAACGTGAAAACAGACCACTCGCAGAGGTGCAAGTTGGCTACAGGGAGTACACTACAAAAAAAAAGTCAGTTTCACCGCAAGGGTGAAGCAATGAATGCGATATCAACAAATATTAATGTTATACGAAGTGAGGCTGGAAGCCAACACTTTTGGATCCGATCTCACGCAACTTTAGAAAACGCCGGTTTAAGAGAATACGGCCGCTCCAGGGACATTCTTCGCACCACATTCTCTTCGCGTTGAGAGCGCGGCAAGTAGAAGGGTATACCGGCCGCCCGCTGTCGGCTGCCGAGATGGGAGATAACGTGCGCGCCCGCGATGACCGCGCTCGTAAAATCGAAGGTCGCTCGAGGTGACCCCCCCCCCCCCACCCCCTTCGCGTCTTTTCAAGCTCGTGAACGGCGGGCGGGGCCGGTCGAACAGTTGGGGGGGATCTTATCGCATGTGCCTCAGAGCGACGGAGATGGGCCTGCTCGTTTGTTCTCCGCTTCAGCCGCGTTTATCGCTTCCGCTCGCGCGCTGTTACCCGCTGTTAGAACGCACGATGCGCAGGGGGGCTCTTATCAATTTGGACTTCATACGCGACATGACGTCGAGACTGTCCATATAATAAAACTCGTCGAGACTGTCCATATAATTGCTATCGCAATAAAATGGAGAAGTACTAGCCGTGTAATGCTTAAGAAATCGCAAAGCTGGTTGATCTAAGGGGCTTAACGTGACCTTCTTGGCTGATGCTAGGTCTTTTCTTGGCGCAGACAAAGATTCAAACCATAGCCTGTCACAGACCGTGCAACAATGTCCGAACTCCGACGCCAGAACTAACGTGCAAAGCTGGCTATGGCAGAAGCGCGGGCCTTTCCTCGCTCGTACTCAGCTCGCGCGGCGGGCAAGCTCGACGCCGCGGCTGCGCGGACTGTCTCCGTCTGTGGGCGCGGCTGATAAGCCAGAGCGCGTGCTAAGCAACGGAGTGGAGGGTTTTTTGCGGACACCCGACGTTTTACCTCGAGCTCCTAAATTATGAGGCCTGCTCTTCCGTAGTCCAGAGTAAATGTAGCAATGAAATCGCTATCAGTAAAGCAGATTGGTTGGTAATGATACCAGCCACAATCTTAATAAGCGGCCACGACGCGACACAAGCCTGAAAGCTTACCGAGCTGGAATGAACCCGTTTAGAACTGAATCTTTTTGAAAGTCTCGTCTCGCCCAAACACCACCCGCGCCGCGGCGGACACTGCCGCCGAGGTCACGCAGTTTGGCGTCATTTCTCCAAGGAAGCGGTGCAAAATCCGCACGCCATAGCCGTTAAAATGAGCCCAGACAACTCTGTCTGTACGCCAAAACATGGCATTCAACCGCATGGCGCCCTGTACCTGCCTTCGGAGCGTCGCTGTTGTATTTTGCATTATACCTGCAATTCGTTTTGATGAGCTTCCTACTTTTCTGAAGCGAGGGTGGATTGACGGAAGCTTTCCAGGTCCTTAATTTTCAGGAAACCGCGTCTCAACACCAACGAGAGTGGGGTGGTTCTATAGTGGCCTATGTACATTCGTTTGCGGACGGCTCTCTTTGCACTACCCAGTTATGGCGAGGGCGGCGGTGAGAGCGCTGGTGGCGGCGTTTTTCGCAGCGCCGCCTGGGCAGAGTCTGACGTCTATGGCGGCTCGAGTCTGAATATGGCCTAATTTCACTGTAGCAGGGGCTGCCGAACGTCTTTCCCCGAGTATCTCTAATCTACAAATAACAATCGCAGACACCCACAAAAAAATCTCAAAATATCGCAGAATATCACAAGGGAAAACACAAGAGAACCACAGCTGTGCTGTTTCTGAAGATTTCACACTGGATAAAATTGGGGGTAAGTTTCATTTTCACCGACTCACCCTGTCGGGCTTCGAGACGCTACGGTGCTTAAAGATGGCCGCTAGATAGGCGTCCTTGGGTGGCGGTACGCGGCTTCCAAGCAGCGTCCGGTCGTCGTCGCTCAGAAGCTCCCCCAGGGCGTGCCAGATTTCGTCCGCCATGTCGGTGATATCGTTGAGCGTCCCCTCGGGCACGTGAAGCCACTGCTCGACGTTTATAGCGAAGCGGAAGGCGGCGTACGTGTGCACGATGCAGCGCTTTTCGTGCGCTGCCCGGGCCTGCGAATTGCCCAAGGCTGTGATGTCGCAGCTTCAACGAAGTTGAAGCTGCGACATCCGACTCTCTGCCTTCCTCGACTGCGTTTCCTATTCATTGGTAACCATACTGTTGCTCTTACTGCCCACCGGCTGTACGTCCTAGGCATTATGCGGCCAGCCCAGGTCCATTTCTTTCACTTGACGTCAACTAGCATACCTGCTATACCTCTGCTTGCTCCCCGATCCATTCTGTCACTCTCCGACCTCTTAAGGTTGCTCCCACCTTACATGCCATTGCACGTTGCCTGGTCTAACTTTTTCCCTGCTTCCTTTATCATCCTCCATGTTTCTGTCCAATATGTTAGAACTGGCAGTGTGCAGTGGTTGTATAAATTTCGCTTTAATCACAGCGGCAGATTTCCTGTCATTATTCGGGGGGGTGCCTGTCGAGTGCGCTTCAGCCCGCTCTTATTTTTTGGTGAATTTCCTTTCCGTGATTACGCTCCCATGGTAGATGCTACGCTTTGATCTTAACCAAAAGAAGGCCGAGAAGCGATAAGATATTAATGGTCGTGGGTTCGAATGCTACATTTCAGACCAAACTGATAGATCCGACAAACCACCGGATCCGGAATTCCCTGTGGAATTTTGTGTACACGCATTCATACGCTCAAATGCATGGTTTCCAATCGTGAACACTCGCTCTTTCGCCAGCGCTTCTTTTGAAGTGACATTTTACTTTAATAATATCTGGGGTTTTACGTCCCAAAACCACCATATGATTATGAGAGACGCCGTACTGGAGGGCTCCGGAAATTTCGACCACCTGGGGTTCTTTAACGTGCACCCAAAGCTGAGAACACGGGCCTAGTGACATTTTACTTCGTGGCGAAACTGTCGTTAAGTAGTGCTCGCGACGGACATATATCAGGTAGACGCAATTAGGCGACGCTAGCACGTAGTTAAAGTGCGAATCCAGTACCTGCTGCTCAGAAGAGAAGTAATAACTGGTGAGCAACTTCCAGCTGGTGAAGTGTACCAAGGACTGCACGCACACCCAACCGAACACGTCCAGCATCTTGGGGGGCACCGTAGTGGGCGAGGGCCCAGAACAGGGCCTTGAAGTACTTCGGGCGAGCTATGGTCATCGACGCGACGTTGTCAAACGTCTCGTTGAAGTAGCGACGTAACGCCGCGTCCCAGGTCTTGTATTCGGTAGACATCGCCGCCTTCGGTAGGTCATGGGGTGTCAGCACGAGTACCTCGCTGCGCTTGCGAAAATTTCTCTTTAGGGCGAACCATTTTATTTACCACCTCAGGATGCAGAGGGCATGGGAAGAAAAAGCTCTTGCGAGCGTGACTAAGCTTCCCAGCCGATTACAGTTCAGCAGCATGCAGTGACGGCATACAAAAACTGCTGTACATAAGCGTAAGCACAAAGAGAGAATACATTATCCTGGCAACATGATCACCAAAAGAACGCGACTAAACACGCACTTCAGCGATGAAAAAAAAAATAGGCCATAAAAAATTGACGCGAAAAAAAAAACAAACAAAAAAAACACGACACCAAAGATAAAGTTTAAACTAACATTTTAGATACCAGCTCACGAAGAAATCATGAAGCTCAAGTCTGCAACAAGAAATATCCAAATCATCTTGCGATAAAATATTTAATGCAGAAGGTAAAGTTATTTTTGACATCAGCGCCCTGTAATTTGTGCGTGGTATGTACTGTATGTAATATTCAATTCGGCACCGGAATCGAATAGTACATACAGTCGAACTCACCTATAACAATACTCAAGTGCCACGAAAATTTCATTGTTATAACCGATAATTGCTATAAACGGGTTGCACAAAAAAAGCAACATAGAGGGATGACAGGCTGTTGTGAAAAAACTATAACATCAGACGTGATACACGAACAGAAATCAGTGATAAGAATGACAAAGCTGGCGATTTTTCGGACATGCTTGAAAATTTGGACGCCTCCACGGGACCGTCACAAACCACATAGAGCCAATGTATGATAACATCTGCCGAAACTCTTCCAAGCCTTGCTCAAATTGCATGTCCGAAAATTTATTAACAGAAACCACCACTGCTCCTGCGTCGTAGCGGATTTCAAGTCAGCTTTGCCCCAATGCCACAACGCGAACGCGGTATAGCATACTATGAATCCGAAGGGGCGCTGGGGTTGTAGGCTGGGGTTCAGCAGCTTAAATTTCTGGTTTTCTTCCATCTTTTCAAGAATTTCGCATTCCATCACCTTTCGGCACGGACACCCAACAGCCAGAATTCATTGTTATAACCGATAATGCAGCACGCGGGCATTGCTGTAAGACTGTTATTTCACTATGGAAAACATACAAATGCTGACGGTGCAGCAGCTTCCCGTTATTATAACCGATATATTGCTAAAACCCGCATCGTTACAAGTGGGTACGACTGTATTCGAAAATATTTGAAATACCGCATAAATTTCGGATAGTTTTCGAATAATCAGCACCGACGGGAGAACCCCAAAACAAGCAAAGCCTTAGAACAGCTAAATGTTGTTATTCTTTTTAATTCCTAAAGTGATCTGCTCGCAGCCCAAGCTTTTACGAGACGACCGACGCTAACCTGATTGCCAGATAAACGTGTTTTATTGCGATAGCAATTATATGGACACTCTCGGCTGGTTTTTGCCGTCGGCGTCGCCGCCGCCGCTGTCCGCCGCCGTCATCCCCCGTATATGTATATGTATCTATATAACCGGCCCCGCCCGTCGTTCGTGAGCGTGAAAAGACGCGAGGGGAGGGGGGGTCCCTCGAGCGACCTTCGATTTTACGAGCGCGGTCGTCGCGGGCGCGCGCGTTATCTCCCCTTCTCAGCGGCCGACAGCGGGGGGGCCGGTGTACCCTTCTACGTGCTGCGCTCTCAACGCGAAGAGAATGTGGTGAGCAGAGTGTCCCTGGAGCGGCCGTATGCTCTTAAACCAGCGTTTTCTAGAGTTGCGTGAGATCGGATCCAAAAGAGTTAGCTGCCAGCCTCACTTCGTATAACATTACAATTTGTTACTATCGCATTCATTGCTTCACCCTTGCGGTGAAGCTGTGACTTTTTTTCTGAAAACTCCCGTCTTGCTCACTTTTTACTATGCTGAAGCTGTATCGCATTAATCGGCTCCTGTCTTCATCTTGTAATAACTCAACGTGGAGACTACTACTACATGCAGCTTCATGACTATCAGATTCAAGTGTTGAGTTTGCGTAAATTGTTCTTGCAGATGTAGATTTCAACACCGAAATTTAGTTTTTGCGTTTCAATTTTATTTAAAATCAGGTGACAAAGTCTCACATTGAGTACGTTAGTGAATGCTGTATTTGAACCTACAGTTACAAAATATTACGAAGGCTCTACTCTCTGCTGTATATAAGCTTACCATAGTTTTCGTAATTGTGGTATTTTGAGTCGATTAGAAACTAACCGTAATGTTCTTTGGTGAAAGTTTGTGAATATTTGTTTCAAATGAAATGTTGAGGTGTTCTAGGACTGTTTTGAAAATGTTTGACTTACTATTTCGAAAACTATTCGAACAGTATTCGATTACTATTCGTATTCGATCCAGTGTCATCACTATTCGATTCGTCAATTCAGTTCCAAAATTCACTATTCGCACACCCCTAGCGTGGTGTTGTTTAGAACTTTTTCACGAGCCGCAAGGTATACACCTCATAATAATGCTGAGTCCAATCACAAAGGGACAGTTCCTCTCTCTTCGGCACCGCCTTCAGAAGGGGGAGAGCCTCTTTTAAGATCCGCGTTTTGTGTTGAGGTGGCGAGGGTCACTGTTCTGTTGCTTCATTGTTTAGCACAAGTTGTTTGGCCCATCAATGCATGAGCCTTCTATTGGCATAGAATAAACAAACAATGGAATCAACAGAGGCATCTAGGTCAACACGGACATGAATCTAGTAAGCAGTAGCTGAAGATGTGAAAGTTCGAAAGTATAAACACATGAAGGCTTGCGTCAGATAACCGGAAACTTGAATGCGCGATGATCGGATGCGAAAAAAATTAGGTGCATCTTCCCAAAGGGAACCCTGATGGGATGCGAAGCAGCAGCGTTGCGCACGGGTGGCGTCACGGGTTGAACGGCGCTAACGTGGGTGCTGCGGTGAGCGCTGGAAGATTCGTTTGAAGCGATGGCTGGCGTAGGTCTTGTCGTTGCGCGTCAGGCGGCAGCTGCGGGCGCTCCGGCGAGCGCGCGGCAGGCGAGGGAGAGAGTGACATCAGCGCGCACTGCGAGGGGAGCGTGACGTCAACGCGCAGCTGCGGCGTGACCTACTTGGCACCGCTCCAACACCTGCGGCGAGGGGAGCGCGTTGCGGCGCGTTCGTACGCACGGAGGGAGGGACAGCGTTACATAGCCTAGTCAAAGAGCTGCTTCGCACCTAAAATCACAAGAGAGTTCTGGCACGACTGCGATGTCGGCGGAGTTGCAATGCTGATGTTTTCTAGAGGTAGTGCTTGAAGGTGATCTCAGGCAGGTTGAGCTAACTTGAGATTGAAGTTCCCATGCCTACGTTGCAGACGTTAATTACGCGTCTCAACTAGACGAACGGCTAAGTTTAGGTGGCCGGCCGATATAAAGCCAGCCTGAAACCTTTTAAAAGATAAAAGGGATACTTGTTGATCTGCTTCTACACCATGTTGGACAAGCCACTAGATTAGCAGGGTGATATCCTACGCTTAATTCCCCCTTCATCAGATTCTGTTTGTGGGTAAATAGAGACCTCGACATGAGTCCACTCATACGCGTTTCATTGTTACCAACTGCACCCACAAAATATATTGACCACGCCACGTTTTAATGAGAGCAGGGTTCTCAACTGAGCGAGAGTGAGAACCTCTTCAGGCGATCACATGCGGCTGGCTCAACTGTAGCTTTCTCCGTGGGAATGGCCCGTTTCCTTGGCTCAGCCTAGCTGTCTATACCTGGTTCGGGGTACATCGCCACCCTCAACGACCCTGCTGCCGTCGCCGGTACATGTGCAAAGGATATAATGTCGGCGGAAGAACGTTCCTGCACTTCCCAGGTTTAAAAGAGAACCCTTTCATGGTCAAGCGATTCTGCCGGTCAGCGCGGGGAAGCGCGTGACGCCCGGTCGCAAAAATGGCAGTCCGTGACACCTAGCTGTTCTGGGGATGCTCGATCTCGAGGTCAAGGTACGGAGCTGCGGATGGTGGATCCTGGTAGTGGGAAACATGACGCGCTGCTCTTCTGAAGAACCGGGCTACTGTCTCGCTGGCGGAGCAGCGAATTGAGACATTGTAACGATCTGGGCCAGTTTTCTTCTTTACATTTGCTTTGCCTGTGGAAGGCGCGGTGGGTACCTTTTTTTTTTTTTCTTGTACGGGTCGCGGGGAATTGCCGAATAACTTCTGCTCTTCTCAAGAGGATTCGGACAACGGAAAGTTCATGGCAGGTCGGCTGGCTGGAGCCAAAGTGGAGGAAACATTTTGTGCGTGTGTTCGGAAGACCCTAAAATAGAAGATCGCAGTAAAATGCGTGACCCCCCACCCTCCCCCCCCCCACTCCAAAAAAAAAAAAATGTGCCGCCTGGTTCGACTTTTCGTGGTCCTACTGTCCAGTTTTAGTGTCAAAGACCATTACGCACGCTATCTCGTTCATTTGTACTTATTTCAAACGTTGATTTGTACGTTCGAAGGATACGCGTGTTTTTTCGTAGGCGACGCATGCCAGCGTGGACATAGCCAGCAGGACGCCGGCCAGAAAAATTTCGGGGGGGGGGGGGGGGGAGGCTGTAGTCCGGTCAGCCCCCCCCCCCCCCCTGCCTACGCCACTGACACAGCGCTTACGTACTACCACGAATTATGTACTATGAAATAGCCCGTCCTGTGTCCCGTGATCTAGCACACCTGTCATCCACGGCTGCTTCCTCGCTGGTGGCGTTCACGAAGTTGCGACCGATTTCCATGAGGTCGTCGAAGAGCATTTGAAGGCGGCCTTTGTCGTTGGCCAGCGCAGGCGTGGGCGCAAAGGTGGCGTACGTCAGCTGGAAGTGACCCAGGATGCGCTTCGTCAGCTTGTGCTTCGCCAACATCTTAAGCACGAAGAGGTAGTCGTCGTCCAGGCTGAAGCCGACAACGGGGGGGCGCTTTGCCGTCCAGACTTTTATTCACCTGGACGTGAAATCAACATCGAGAAGGGTTTTCAAAAATTACACTGAGCGTGTTTAGTACAATACAATTAAAATATATCTTTATTGGTATACAGAATCAATGTCTAAAACTGGCAATGCCAAGGGAGAATTCGGGAGAAAGGTCAGTTTCATCGCAAAGGCGAAGCAATCAGTGCGACAACGAAGAATTGGAATGTCCGACAAAGAAACCCAGTACCCTCGTTTAGGAAACACGGCCGATGCAGTGAACAAAGTGACCTTCGGGCGGACTATGCGCGCGAAGCTTTAACTGTGCTTTAACTAAGCTTTAACTGTGCGATGAAAGCACGACACGTAGAAAGGTATGAGCTATTTGTTGAACCCCCTAATGCTTTTCTAGCGCGAAACGACACCACAAGACAGAGGACAGGACAAAGCGATTTGTTCCGTCTTCTGTCCCATGGCGTCGTTTCGCGCTAGAAAAGCACTATGGATTCACACTAACAAGCCCACCTACGCACTGTGTTGGGCCTCCGTCAAGGAATGAGCGCGCGAGTGCAGACGACCACGCCCTGTAGGTCAAAGTACTGAGCCGAAAGTTGCGGCAAAGGGCGGCCGGAGCGACCGGCCCTTTAAAGTGCGCCCTTTGGCCCTATGCGCGATTTCGCAGGTGGTAGTGAAGAAGCCTCTGCCACGCTAAAGCATCTAAAACATCTGCGCTTCACCAACGGCAAATGGTGTAGATGAATAGCTCACCGTTAGTACGCTGAAGGATGCTAGCGTGTGTGGCGAAGTGGATGAAGGCGTCGTGCCGCGGAGTAAAGGGTCGTTGGTTTGAATCCCCGGTCGCGTGCTATGGAAAAGGTTGTTCTGAATTGTTCCTTGGATACCGCGTGTTTCAAGAAATGCGTCCAAAATACTAAAAAAAATCAGGACAACCCGACCTTTGCTCGCTGTCTTCACAACTGCTTTTTTGTAGCGTCACGCATCTTAAGAAGGTTGGAGGCATCGTTTGGGACAGCAATTAAGAAAGTTATTTTAATCAACTTTTAATTAGTGGAAGTCGGTGGTGAACTCAAGTGGGAGCTAGAATTGAAGTCCTTCATGTGAAGAATCCATTGAAGCTTTAAGATTTCGAAAAAGCGGTCTCTAGTAATAATTGTGAAGTAACGAAATTCCCCCCGAATTCAGCGTCGACACCGAAACCGAGACGCGAAAGAGCGCAATGGCCATATTCTTCTGAGACTTTCAGAATATGTGAGCCTCGTCATATCAAACATAAACCTTAATAATTGCTTGGGGTTTAACGTCCCAAAACCACGATGTGATTGAGAGACGCCGTAGTGGAGGGCTCCGGAAATTTTGACCACCTGGGGTTCTTCAACGTGAACCTAAATCTAAGTACACGGGCCTCGAGCATTTTCGCCTCCATCGAAAATGCAGCCGCCGCGGCCGGGATTCGATCCCGCGACCTGCGGGTCAGCAGTCGAGCACCATAACCACTAGACCACCGTGGCGGGGCTATCAAACATAAACCGACTTCGTTGTGTAGGTGCATGGGCTGCGCTTGCAATAATACCACGCATGACGCACAAACGTTAAAGAATATGGAAGAACTGCACCTCTGTAACCGTTGTCTTGAACGGTGACGTCATTCTAGTCGTCTGCTTGTTGCGCTCATCGGTCACTTCGGTTTCGGTTTAGCCGTTGAATTTGCCTGATTTTCATTAACACCACAATAATTAATAGAGGCCACCTTTTTATATCTCAAAGGTGCGATGGGTTTGTCGCATGAAGAATTTCAATTCTCCCATTTGACGTAACCGCTTAGCTCCACTAATTAAAAACTTAATTTAACTTAATTACTCTCCCAAATGCAGAATGCCGGAGGTACGAAAGGTGCAAAACAACGCCAGAAAACGCGCTGCATTGCTTCCCGATTCACTCTTGAGGACGCGTGTAGGAACATTAGGCGCGCAGGGATACGCGGAGGCAAGCGGAGACCGTCGCACGCAGCTCCCAGATACCTCGACTCGCTCAGTTTTTCGAACCGACCAGATTACTTGCGAAGTAGTGCGCGCTCATACCCTCTTAACAAAATTAGCATAGCAACACGTGCCGTCTTTTAAAACTTTGACCTCCCCATGCCGGCCCTGTCTGAATGAGAAACACACGCTTGCACCATTCCCAAACTCCCCACCTCCTCTCCCGCTGTCTACGAAAACTTTCGTTGCTAATAGCAGGGAGCCCTGTAGGGCGGGGCTGTGGTAGCGGCAGAACATCCGATTACAATGGTGAGTGGTCTTCCCCTAGCACATGTTCGCCGCCATTGCTCACCCGGCGTCAACTGTGACGTAACGAAACCAGTAGTCCCTTTGCTCGTCATACCAATGGATGACATCTCGGGGAAATGCCATATTCACTCGCTCTGAACGCAGGCTCGAACGTATATGAATCTGGTTGATAGAAATGATCGCTTCAATAGAGAAAATGGACTAGAAGCACACACTCAGAATTAACACTCCGAACAGCAATAGATGTATGTAATAAAACGTTATTCGGAAAAACAGGCTATAAGACTTAAGACGAAAGCCTTAGATGCATCATGAAACGTGAAATTTGAACTCATGAAACCCCTCATGAATGAATGCCTCATGAATGCCTCATGAACCGCGAAAATTGAATCATGAACGGGACGCTTCGACGGCGTCCCTGGGGCGCCAACATGCGCGATGCGAAAAATCACGTGAAGGCGTCGCTACATGACGTCACATAACAAAATTTATGACGTCATTGTGAAGTCCTATTAAGTCGAATAGTGACGTCATCGCACAATACTGTCGCTCGGTCAAAGGTGCGCCGATCACCGAGTCAATGAAAAACCAGGTGAGGTGCATAAAGCTTGTAATGTCTCTGATCCCGGAGGTCGCGTGAAACCACACTAGGTGCAGAAAGCTTGTGGAGGAAGTCGGGGGGAGGATCAATACATCGACTAAGAAGAAAAAGAAGAAGATGGCTTTTCACCTTTGACTCGTCTTAGGGGAATGAGAGTTTAACAGCGACAGCTGTTATGAGATCACAACATGGGTGCCATAGTTGTCCACCGCCGCCTCCCCTGCCAACGCCGCCGCCACCGCCGGTGTCCGTAACAGCTATCGCACGAAATAAAAAAAAAGGACCAAATAAGAAAAAATATCCAGGATGGAACGGGGTTCGAACCTGGGTCCTCTCCGTCATGCTGTTTTTTTTCTTTATTATTTATTATTACACTGAGCCATGCCGGTGCTCGAAACTTCTGCGCACAGAAACCCTATACATGCGTTACGTCTGGAAGTAACCGCTTTAACATACGCAATATAACGCGGTAGAAGAGTGAAATAACAACCAGGCGTCACAGAATGCGAATTGTGTCACCAGGCGTCACACAATCTGAATTGTGAATTGCATTACGAGTGGGTCGTTGAATGTTTCCAACCCATTACAAAGGGCTCAGCCAATATTCTTCTACGTCATCAGCCAGCGAATCAATCAATGGAGTAGTGGGTGCCTAGAAAGCGTGCTTGTATTAGTAGCCCCAAGAGAGTTTGCAACGGGTTCTAGAAATGACGCTCTTCCAGCTTTCGCTGTGACTGTGCCGCGCTTTCCGCGCAGGCCTGGCGGGCTTTCTTTTTTTTTTTGCGGCACCATGTTTCGATGCGGGTGTGTTCAGAATGATGATCATCTCGTACCTCTACGCGGAAGAAGACACCGGTGTAGAGCTTCGCCGACATATAGAAGACTTGGTCGATGAGGTCGACGGACGGGTCCGGGTGGTCGGGCCATAAGATGCCCCCCTTCGCGGAGCGCCTTGCTCACCTCATCGACGTGGCTGGTGTTCTCAATGGACTCGCAAGCCTGCAGATAGGCGGCCGCCTTCTCCAGCGGTGTCTGCGCATTCTCGGGCACCTTCATCACTCGCAGCTTGTCTCTTTCGTGGTGGAAAGCGGCGATACGAATCTTCTCATTGGTGCTGGAGGCGTCCTTGAGGTGCATGATCTGAAACGTCGGACACAGGGTAAACGCGCGGAAGACGAGGACAGAGAAGAGGCTTGACACACACGAGCGCTGACTTACAACCATGTTTTCACTCGGAAACAAGCAACCGAAAATACGGCAAAAACTCGTGACACATCACCTGCGCGTAGTCAGCTCGAACTCCTATCACGGCTCAAGAAATATAGCGCTTTCCAGAAGGAGTCATTGGTTGTTTTGACAGACAGATGTCGCCTAACCCATTAATCGATTCCGTCACAATAATCTGTCATGTCACATCATTAAGCCCAGACTGTTACCTTAGTGCAACTTCAAGGCTGGAAAAAAAAAGTCAGTTTCACTTCGAGGGCCAAAAAATGAATGTCATAGCCAGTAGCTGACTCGGTTAGCATCCGATCTGGCGTAACTCAACAGTACGCTTGTGTGAGGAAACGCGGCCGCTGCAGCGAGCGAAGCGACCTTCGTGCTGTATATCGCTTCAACGCAAATGACCTTCGTGGTTTCTATTGCTTCAACGAAAACAGCAGACAGATCGCACCTCGGGCAAAGGTATGAGCTGTCTGCTGATCTGTGTGATTATAGCGCACTCGCGACCACACCAGGCTGATTAAAGTACGCAGATGCTACCGGAGCAACACAGCCCTACGCACCCCCCCTCCTCTCCGCGACACCATGAGGTACATACGCAGCACTGGCGTACCCGGGAGGGTTCGTGTCGGGGGGGGGGGGGGCGAGAGGGGTTGTTCGGAGGTTTAACAGACAACCACCAAAACGTTTCAATTTCGCCCATGCGTATATACACGCACACAAAGTCCACATACGAACACACATACATTACCTTTGAACACCCCCCCCCCCCTCCTTAAAAGTTTTGTGCTTACGCTATTGATGGGCAGCGTATTTCTTTACAGTAGTTATCAACCTTATCGCGGCTCACGTTGCAGGAATCTTTAGTTACAACGTTCTTTAGATTTTTGATGAAATGAATTTGGTAGAGGTTGCTGCATGTTCTGCGTGTCCGACCGTTATCTTTAACGTTTTCCCCACTGCTCGATCCACACTTACAAAGTGACCCAATAAAGCAATTCTATTTCCATTTTTTATAATTTTGTATGCCTTTCACTGATATTATCCTTCCACCATAAGGTGAAAAGGCGGGACAAGAAAAAAATTCCTACCAGTGATAGACTGTTAACATCAGCAAAATGCACAAAAAAAAAGTCCCACAGAATCGCAATAGAATGGTTCCGTGATAGTGCACCCAAGTAACCTTAACTTTGCTCCGATTGCTTCCATAGCCCAAGGACAGTAACTATGGAGGGGTTGCAAGCATAAACAAAAAGAATAAATGCTCCCGCCTTCACTACAAAGTATACCCCAAAGACAGTGTGCCACCTTCAGGAAGCCTTCCTACTGTCGGAAAATTAGTTCATCTGGCTTGTTCGCATGGTGTCTCTTGAAATCAGCACAATTAATACAATCGTCGCTCGCAACTTTCCTGCTGTGTTACGCTTAAAGTGTGCATGGCTCTCGCTGGGTACATCTTGGATAGGAATGTGTTCGTGTGAGCATTCTGCTGCAAAGTAAACTCTAGTAAGCAGACTGCTCGTCGTCATGTTATTTTGTGATTTGTTTCACTTTGCGATACGTTTTATTTATTTGATCATTTTTCTTTTATGAATGTGATAGCAAAGAAACGGAATGCCTTACTAAAAAAAAGGCTAGGAGCTCACCCCTTTAGCAAAGACGCAGCGAGCGAAGCGACCTTCGTGCGGTCTATGGCTTCAACGCAAACATTGCAATGCAAAAGATAAGCGCGTGAGCGCAGGCGACCACACCCTGCAGGGCGAAAGTATACGGAGCCGAAAGGCGGGCAGCCCCACTAAAGTGAAAGGCGGGCGAGGTGATGCCATCCTTTGGCCCTATGCGCCATCTCGCGGGTCTTAGTGAACACGACTTTGCTACACTGAAGCGTTTCAGAGATGTGCGTATCACGAACAGTAACTTGCGTATTTAAAGATCTAGCCGTTAGGAGGCTGGAGGCTGTATGTGTTGTACCTGAGTTGCTAAATGCGTCGCGCCGCGGAGCGATGGTCGCAGGTTCGAATCCGCGGACGCGCTTGGGAAAAATATTTTAAGAACCATTTTTCTTTTTCGGCATATATAAACACACATCCATATACTGAACAGCACGGTGACGAAAACCCGCCGAGAGTGTCCATGTAACTGCTTCAGAGCGACAGAGAGCTGTACTACCAACTGAAGTTCATTGGTTTGAGCACACATACGTATAACGTAGGCTTGTGCGAATATTCGAACGCTTCAAATATTCGAACGAATAGTGCAGTATTCGAATTCGCTTCGATTCGAATTTAAATTATTGAAAATTTCGAAGTATTCGAAACGAACGAATAGATGCATATTATTCCGCATGTAACCCCCTGTAAAGGTAGTTTCACTGCAGCAGAGAGGTGCTAAGCGGCGAAAGCACCTTTCCAAGTGTATTTAAGTCCGCATGTAACTTCCTGTAAATGTGGTTTCACTGCAGTGGAGGGGTGCTAAGCCGTGAAAACACGTATCAAGGGGAAATCCGCACTGCCACGAAGCCCCACTTCACGGTTAAATGAAGAGATTACCCTCACATAGATTCATTTTTTTAAGTTTAAAAGCTTGTTTTACCGGCTTATATGCTCTAGGTATAGTAAATTTTCAAACGTTACATATTTTACAGGTTATCACTAGCATTCTACCAAAAGTCAAATCTTGCTACTATTCAAAGTTGTTTCCGCTTCCCTTGAAGCAGTGGCCTATCGAATAGGCTATAGCAACCCCACCTTTATTTTTTTTTATTCGCGCGTCTAGTCTCCTGTTCGCTTTCCTTTCCCATCTTTCTTTTCCCTTTCCCCTCCCCTTAGTGCAGGGTAGCAAACCAGATGCTTCGCTTCTGGATGACCTCCCTGCCTTTCTCTCTTTTTATTCTCTCTCTCTCTTGAAGCAAGAAAATGGCATTTGCACAGACCTTGTCACAATTTCTTTTTAATATTGTGCAGGTTAGTTAGGTCATGACAAATATGCCCATTTTTCTTTATAATATGTGATATATACTATTCGAATTCGATTCGAAATTATTCGACCAAATAACTATTCGCTTAGAATTCGCTTCGAGCCTGAAATTCACTATTCGCACAAGCCTAGTATAACGCGTATAATCGTGTCCGAAGCCAGCCCTTGGCAAGCTCGACAGATTATAAATATTAAAAAAAAAGGGGTAAAATACACAGCCTACATGAGAAGGGATGAAATGGCAGTTTTACCTTTTTTGTGTTATTGCCTGGGGCTGAATTCGGTCACGTTTGAGCGCGTTACATATGTGTGGTTCAGCTAATAAACTTCAGTTTGTAGAGCGTCGTATTGCGTCCATTTTCTTTTTTAGGGGCGAAGCTCCTAAGGGTGTGTGTCTGTCCCTCCTCTGTAGTTGTAGTAGTAGTAGTAGTAGTTGTAGTAGTAGTAGGTAGGTAGGTAGGTAGGTAGATAGCCACGTATAGTGGAATGTACCCACTCCACGTGATAAAGATGACGATGACGCAGTATAGTGGAATGTACCCACTACACGTGATAACGATGAAGTATAACCCCTTTAGGCACGCATTATGATGCACTGTCCGGAAATGTCTAAATTTCGCACAAAATAATTCTAATGCATTCATTATTACATTCCAATAAAGAAAATGAAGAAATACGTTGTCTTTCGCGAACTTTGCTAATTAATTTCAATTAGCGTGTAATTAAATATTTAATTATTCTGCAACCACTCATGTACGATTATTACACAAAAAGAAGGTAACCTTGGCTCAAAATGTACACGCAGTTCGTTTTGGCTCTGTTCATTTTGAGCAAAGAAAAATAATACCTACGAAGTTGGTTCTGGAACGCGGCACGTCCAGTGACCCGTCAAAGATCGTAGTGCCTTCATCAAAGTGATCGGCTGCTGTCGTATGCAGCACAATGCGGTGAAGTCAAGACACGTTTACTTGACCGCAGGAGGGGTAATTATTCCTATGCGCAATATATCTTGCCCTTTCTTTCGCACTGGTCCGAGGAACTGGCAAGGACAAGTCGCGTCCACATATGGGGACGCTGTGCCGGGAGGGGATAAGCGCGTTCCAGTATAGTGGAATGTACCCACTACACGTAATAATGATGAAGTATAAGCGCGTTCCAGTATAGTGGAATGTACCCACTACACGTGATGACGATGATGCTGATGACCATGAAGTATAAGCGCGTTCCAGACCGCACATCCTTTTTCTGCCGTGGATGAAAACGATCGAGCTTCGCGCACTCATCATCATTCACTTCGTGGATACGCGTGACTTTTTTTTTGCCTTTCGTCTGCGTCTGTCACGCAGCTAGCAGCTATGAAGCTATACCACTTCGCCCAGCGTTCCTTCTTGCATGTCACTGCTACCTCAATATTACGCTCCAAATGGGTGCAACTGTTTCGAGAGGATGCGAGCGATTGCGCTTACCTCAGCGCCGCACACGTGCAGGTAATAATTGTCGCAGGGCTTTTTGGTGTCGTCGATCGCGTCGGCTATGAGGGTCGCGTACTTTGTGCACTCCGCCGTGACGCATTTCGAGACCTCCTGGGCACTCTCCGTGACTTGACGCAGGGCCAGAGCCGAGAGGACGACCAGAAAAACGATGATGGCGACCGTGATGAACGTGCTGTCGGTCACGAAGGCGCGGATGGCTTCACGGCGCTCACGCTTCTCTTCCTGCTTGGCAGGGTCGTGCAAGCCGATCACCGACAGGTCGACCTGCAACGAGCGAGATGCGGGGACGTCATGTACGACATCTCGATCGATCCCCGGGGATTAACTCGTCACTTCTGATAACTCACAGGGGTAATGCATTCGCCTAAGACGATTCGAAAGTGACACCCATCTTCTTTTTCTTCTCACCCAATGTACTGATCCTGCACCATCACCCTCCGAAGACTTTCTGCACCTAACGCGGTTCGGCACTGCCTCCTATATCAGAGGCACCTCGGACGTTTTGCACTGCCTGTGTGATTATCCCATTTTTGACCAAGAAACGATGTCACGATGATGTCATCACGTGAAATTCATCATCATCATTATCATCAGCCTGACTGACTACGCCCGCTGCATGGCAAAGGCCTTTCCCATGTCCCGCCAATCAACCCGGTACTGTGCTTTCTGCTGCCACGTTATACCTGCAAACTTCTTAATCTCATCTGCCCATCTAACTTTCTGTCTCCCCTTCACGCGTTTGCCTTCTCTTGGAATCCAGTGAGTTACCCTTAGTGACCACCGGTTATACTGCCGACACAGTACTTCCCCCCTTGTTGCTGTGTGTCTCACAAGAACTTCGCGGATTCTCGTAAACGATTTGAGATCGCACCAATAAACTGAAACAACCTTTCTGCAGAGCCAACCATCGTTCGCGGCCTCAGCGTTCGTTCGCTGTCCAACATGTAGTGTCGCTTACCCCTGGCAGTTTTTCTTCGACGTATTCTTCTTCCCTCCGTACTGCCCTCGAGTGCCTCCTAGCCCTTTTCTTGTGGCTCTCCGCGGCAGCGTTGGCCGTGCCGGCGCTGGTCGTGTGGGCGTGCTCCTTGGACCTTGAGGGCTTCCCCGGTGCGTGGGCCCAGGTGCTCCTTGGACTTGGTCGGACCGTGCGGCGCGTGCGAATGCGAGCGGTGTCGCGGGGCCACTGACATCCTCCTGCGAAAAGAAGCCCTCGAAGCTCGGCGTCGCGCGAACATTGTCATCTCCTCGGACGACGGCGGCAGCCACTTGCACTCATCCGGGGCACTGGGCCCTGCGGGAGGCTTGCTGTGGACCTGGGGAACTTCGTCCGACATGGCGTCTTCTATGCTGTAGCACTGCTTGCTTCTTCCTCGTGCTCACGTTCTTGTTCTGACCGCGAGGTCCGTGGTAATGATGATGATGATAACTAAATAAAGCGCCACCTAACCCTCCGAAGAAGTGGCCGAGCATCTGTCATCTTCGCTGAAGGGTCCGGACACAAGACGTTGTACTCAAGTACGGTTTACGAGAAACGTAAGTAAGAACTCAGATGACGCAACAGGCAATAAGCTACGCAGCCGAGGTAAACACAGAAATGAGCGTCAACGTTAACGTCATCTTCTTCCACAGGCCACAACGCAAGAACTGCGCTTCCAAATGGAGTGCGCTAGAAATATGTTAACAAGCGGAAAGGAAATTTATATTCATTACAGTGCTCAGCCATTACAGGAGATGAAGCGCCCAAAAAGCGAGCTGTTGGCGAAAGTGATGCCGATTTCTTGAATTATGAGATAAGCCCAATAAAATACAGGCCTTGGAGTGTGCTATAAATGTGGTAGGGTGGATTACTGTATGAGTTATAGAGTATGAGTTATAGCGAAAAAAAGAGAAAGCAGTGATGCAGCAAAATGAGGCGTTGCATATAACAAGAATTATCAACATCAACATCATCCCATCTGATAGTATCACTGCTTGCTCGATAAACATTGCAATCTATACGATGTGTTATTTTTAGTCTCAATTTTTTCCCCAAATGTTTTCTTAGCTTTATAGGTCTTGACTTTTCAGAATCCTGCCGCCCGTGTTCTTGGCCCAACCCCATTTGTAGGTCAGCGCCATCAGGAAGATGACATCATCATCATCATTGCTGTCTCTGATACTGATATCAAACAAAGTTTTGCCACACAGCGAAAATGGCTTTTCAGATAACGTCCATCGGACTGTGCAAATTTTGGCAATAGATCTCAGAATGCCAAGGATATCGTCCTTTTACCATTATAAATGTATATTTTCCCACGGGTGTGCACAATACACAACAATTGGATAGTGTTCTAGCAAGCTGCAAGAGTGAAATAACTCTTGCCGGTGACTTTAACTCCCACCATGTTTCATGGGGATTTAGAACAGACTCTTGCGGTACTCTTCTGTGGGACTGGGTTGTACATAAAAATCTGAGCTACCTAAATACGAGGCAGCCTGCATTTATTCGCGGTCAATCACGATCAGTGCTAGATCTGACAATTTGTAGCTCCAAGTATTCTACCGAAGTCTTGGAGAACGACTGATTTCGCTTCAAATAGTGACCATCTTCCTGTGTACTTTGAAATCTCATGCCTAATAAAACCAATTGAAAAAAAAATAGGAAACATTGGTTCATTATAAAAAAAAAAGGTGCTTGCGTTCTAATATTAAGACAGTCTCCAGTGGTAGACATGAAGACTTCGGTAAAGATGATGGCTCAGTTTTAGAAATCTCGAAAAATACATCGAAATTTTCGATTGCTTCGGCTTCTGCCAAGAATGCCCCGCCTATGGCCGACGGTGGAATACTGAGTGCACACGGGACTACAGAAGGAGAAAAGCCACTTGAAAAAGTCTTATACGTAATCACAGGCCACAAAAGTGGATGAATTATTAATTCATTGTGGCGACATTTAAACGTGCTTTCTCCCGTGCGAAAGATGGATACAATGAAAAACACTTTGGCCCTCTGTCTAAATCGAAAAACAAACGGGCATTATTCAATTTCTTTCGCTGTGTAAAGCGAATTTCAATGGAAACGTAGACTCAATAGTCTACCTCGCAAGAGTTACAGGAATCATTAAATCTATTGGCTCAGGGTCTAGAAAACAGGTTCACAACGCGCCATCCAAATTTTGTTTATACACCAGCGTTTTCGGCATACACCGAAATATCGACTGCCCAATTAGATCAGGGCCTCAGGCCATGTTAAGATTGCCAAATGCAGCATCAGTACTTGACGGAATTACAAACACAATGTTGAAGATAATGCACCAGGAGTACCTCAATGACCTTTCAAGTAATTAATTTATTAGGAAGGCATGGATGCCTTATGAATGACAGATTGCCATAATTATTACGTTGCTTAAAAAGCAAGGGGAAGGCTATAATCTTGACAACATAAGACCGATGCATTAACATCAAATGTTGTGAAACTTATCGAAAGGGTCTTCCATGGTCATAAAATTTGCTAACGAAAAGCAGCTGCTGATGCCCTGTCAAATTGGATTTAGGTCTGGGTATTCAATATGACACGCACATTTAGACCTCGAAAGTCGAATTCACATTGCCCGGCACAGAAAGCAGAATGCGGCTTTAGTTACATTTGATATATGTAAAGGATATGACGCTGTCGAACATCCCGTTTTACTTAATCAGTTATTGCGTCACGGGTTCCCTGCGTATATTGTAGCATGGGTGACAGAATTTTGAAAAGGAAGAGAGTTTTATTGTTTCCAAGACGGCTTCTCTTCTTGAAAACACAAGCAGACGCGAGGTGTACCTCAAGGGTCAGTACTTTCAGCAATATTATTTAATACTTTGCTGTGTACAATCCCCGTCAAACAAGGAGTGCAAACTTATGTCTGTGCTGACGACATTGCTTTTTCTTTCTATGGCCAATGACATACATAGCCTTTACAACATCTTGCAGACATACTTGAGTGAGCTCGAAATTTGGGTAGATGGTTTACAGTTGAATCTGAATCCTAATAAGTGTGCTACTCTTGTTTTGCCTGTTAATGACCCTGCGCGCATATCTCTAAATTGCAAGCCGCAGGATATTTCACAAGTGGATTCATTAAAAAACTTGAAGTTATATATAATGAAGATCTAAATTGGCGCTCTCATATTGAACATATCGCGACAAAAGGAGTACGTGCAATGGGTCTTTTGCGCAGGTTGAGCAGTCGTAGATCTGGCATGAGAAAACAGGCACTCTTAATGGTATATAAAATGTATGTCCGGCCGGTATTAGAAATGGGCTGTGTTCTTTTTTTTAACACGAAAGTGTTTTATGCCAGGGTCCACCACGGCTCCTCTGACGTATTTCCGTCACGGATATGACGTTGTAAAATATAAACTAACATAATGAGATCAAAGAAAAATTAGAAGAAAAAGTTCCGTCGCCGGGCGTCGAACCTACGACCTCTCACTCCGCAGCGCGCGGCGCGAAACCACTCGGCTACGGGAGCGTACGTTCCTCAGTTTGCTAACGGCAAGCCATTTATACACACCATATACCGTTGGCGGTCCTCAGAGCTCCTCGACTTCAGCGCGTTTTCGTCATCACTAGCGAGATGGCGCGAAGGTGTCACGGAGCGCGCGCTCTCAAGGTCGTCGCGCCTCTCGCTGAGATGAGCGTGCGCCTCCACGGGACGTGGTCGCTGGTGCGCGCGCGCTTATCTCCTGATCGGGGCATTCGGGCGCTTCGCACGCCTTTCGTTTCCACCGCAAGTTTGCTTTGAAGTTACAGTGGTTAAAGACTGCACGACGGTCGCTTCGTTCGCCGGCAGCGGCCGCGTTTACGAATGGAGCGCGCCGCTTACACACGAAGTAATATTTGTGGCAGTTGTTCGCGCTCGTCCTGTGTATGCTTGTGCGTTCGTTTCGTGCGTCTTTGTGTTAGAGCAGCGCGCTTTAAATGTCGAGCTGTGACAGTTAGTCCATGCTCGTCTTGTGTATGCTCATTTCGTGGGTCATTTCTGCTTGAGGTGCGCGCTGCATGTTTCGAGCTGCTTGCCGTTCTTCACGTCACATTACAATTTGTTGCTGCAGCATTCATTCGTTCTCCCTTGTGGCGAAACAATGCACAATAAACGCTCAACTACTTATGTGAATACACGTTTCCCTTTCGTGTTATACCGATTCCTTTGACAGAGGGATCAGCCATGTTTTTTGTTTGGTGCTCCAGCATACCAGCTTCCACCACTAGTTTTATTAGAGCGAGAGTCTTTGCGGTTGTGCTTAGGCCTTCCAAAATATGTTGCAAATGCTGTATTTTATCTGGAAGCGCGAACGCCACACCTTTTATGCCGGTTTAAGCTCCTTACGGTGCAGACTTTTTTAATATTGTGCTAAACGCCCTCTAACCGTGCTCAAATAATTTTCATCTCCGATCCCGACTTATTTTTCTACGAGCACTGGCCCAGATTTCGCAGACCGCAAATCATATTTGTTCAAACGTTACTTGATTCACTGAATGTATAAATTCGCGATGTACGTTTAACATTCCAGAAATTATTTACCACGATGTTTTTCCGAACTACGCGAAATTGCCACCTTACGGCATTTTAAATGGGTTGTTGCAGCAGCAGATAAAGACTCGACCAACGAATGTAGTTATTGCAACGGACGCATGGACAATCTGAGGAAAGATCGGGCATAGGTATATTTTTGCTCCAGAACTCAACTGGTCTTTTTTGCATTACGGCTGCCTGATTTTCTGCCGGTTTTAAGGCGAAAGCCTTTAATGCCTCATGCTCACGTCCGTCTGGCCCTCCGTCCGTGCACTGGCACAGTGCCAGGTGGCCACCGGGGTGCGCCAACGGACGCCGGTCGCGTCGGTCGTGCCTCGCGTCGGACTCCACAACGCTCGCGCTTTGCTTGCGTAGCGTTGCTGTGCCCAGCGTGTCCAATAACTCAAGAAGCGATACGCGCACATCGCGTTCCATTCTGACCAATCCCGTCTCAATGGGCACAGGCGTTCGCCGAACATACTTTGGAATTTACAAAGTGCCCAATTTTTTCTTGAATTTATGGCAATAGTATTAACCCTATGCAAGTTAAGTAAATCAATTGCAGTAGTTGCAATTGTAACTTATTCTTTATCTGTGTGCTACCTCTCCTTCTGCATCTGGTGACACGCCTATACTAAAGATCTTCCTCTTTCCCAAAGCGCGCTCTCTCTCTCTCTCCATAAATTGTTAGTTCCCGCTCATATTCAATGCATTCATTTGACCTGGGTACCTGGGCACAAAGGTTTGGCGTTAAATGAAATGGCTGATTCTCTAGCAAAGGCGTCCGTCTTGGCACCGATCATTCGGGTTTTTCCGCTAACGGCACACATCACGACGGCAAGATTTCGCTCTCTAACATTAAGGAAAAGTTTATCAGGGCCAGTACTGTCTGCTTCTCCGTAGCACAAGCACCTCTTACATCCCTGGTGCAGCGATCTATACCAGTCAACAACGATAGAAGTGGCCATAACAAAACTTCATCGCCACATTACCTCCCTAAACTTCTACTTGCAGAGAGCAGGTTTAGTATCTTCCCTTATGTCCATCTTCTGTAATGAGAAAACGATTGGTCATTTATTTTTGTCCTGTCACCGGTACACGACATTGCGGAAAATAATAATAGTACCGCCTCTTCGCAAACTGGGCCTGGAAGCATCAGAACCTGTTATTCTATCTTTTGGGGCCACTACTCTGGGATACAGCCATAGGGATGTTTTCTTCACCATTGATCAAGCCGGGCGAGAAGCGGCGGCCACTGGTGTCCTGGAATGGGGAAACCACCCTTGACATTTGCCCCTCCCATTTCTGTCTTTTTTTTCTGTTTTTTTTAAATTAATAAACGTTGTATCATCATCGTCATCTTCGCCATTGAGGAAGTCATCAGAGAGACTAAAAGAGTATTTAGCTAAATTCTTGCTTTGAACTTTTCATTATCAATAACTGCTACTTAAAATGAATGTATTAACTGTAGCTTCTACGTATGATAAACTACAGATATCATTGCATAAATTCATCCAATAATCAGGCCAATCCCCTCCATTGGGTATGAGCCATGTCCGGAGGAAAACAATAACAACAACAACAATCTATAAATTATTCGTTTCTTGGCCAATCCTCCAGAATGGGTGTGAGCCATACATATAAGCCATCATCATCATCATCATCGTCGTCGTCGTCATCGTCGTCGTCATTTTTAAGAAGAAGCAGTGACATGGCGGACGGTCAGCGATCTGGAACTAGCTCCCCGAAGCAGCCCTAAGAACATGGCATCCCGGTAGTAAGAGCCCAACCAGATTGAAGGCGCAGCCGAAAGGCAACGTATCTCCGAGGCCTACAAGAAGTCGCGGCAGCGCATCTCCGAAGAGTCAGCGCTCGCCTACGTCATCGGCCATTCAACCACTGGAAAGACACGGCCAAGCACGTAATGCCAGCGGACATAGCTCGCCGAAACAGACCGGTTCGCCAAAGCGTGTGGCGTCGCCGACAAACCTCACGGAGAAACCGGTCAAGAAGCTAGTACAGGGAAAGCCTCCCACACCGACGGGACCGAGTGCGTCCGGACGGGCTTCGCCGATTCTTGAAGGCACGCCGACCCGCCGGCCCTCAAGTGACGGCGAGTGGTGTGGTCCCGCGTGCAAGTCCTTGGCGTCACCCCGAAGAAACTTCATCAAGGTGAAACTGGCGTTCCTGAAGTCCGCGGTGACCTCTCGCCAAAACGCCGGGGTTCACCGACCGGGCTGAGGGGAGAGGCATGCGCCACAGCCGGGAGACGCATCCCCTCGGCAGGGCTCGCCGAAAGCGGTTGAAGTCCGGAAGCGCGTCGCCGAAGCAACGAAGTTCGCCGAGGCAAGCACCTTCACCAGTAACAGCGGCAACGTCATCAACGCCTCCTGGAGGTGCCGTTGTTGGTGGTCCAGTGCCGAAAGCTCTACCAGTGGGGGGCGCCTGGAAACACTGACGGGGACGTTTCGCCGACGGGCGGACGATCGCCTTCCGGAGGAAGTGCACCTACCCCGAGAGCCTCTCTACACAACGCAGGTTTGAAATTTTATACAAATTTGAGGTTAAGCTGAATGTCAGAAGTTCACAGTTATGTCGAATATGACCCTGGTAGCCTCCTATAGTTGACATCTACCAATACTGACGCTCGCTTAATGTGCTTCCTTTGCGATTTTAAACCTTCAAGAACCTAGACGCTTAGGCGTCTAGGTTCTTGAAGTTATGTACCAACTGTCCCAGCAACAAGTTCTGCTGACAAGAATGCTTGCAAGATTGCACCATCCTCCACAGAGACTTTTAGCTGATGCCGGTATTGAGATATATAAGTAACTTCTTCCTAGCATTCGGCTGCGTTTCAAAACAGAAAAGAAAGAAAAGAGGAAAATAACGGAAAAGGGGGAAAATAGAGCGATATGAATAATTGAGGAACAGAATCAGCTCAGCGATTTTTTATCGCAGACGTTTCAGGAAGTTCACTTAGAATTTGAACCAGTATTGCTTCGCGTTTTGACAGTCCAAATAGGTGGGAAGCAACGGTGGGCAGATCTTGCCGGTCGTAGTGCTGCAGCAGGCCCACTTACTATAGTCGGTGAGTAACCAAGAATACGTGTGAGCTCCACTGACAGCTGTCGCTGTCCACTCAGAGACAATTTTCACAGATGCCCTATCCAGTAGCATTCGCTCATTTCCGTAACACCAAACACCTTTCAAGTAATTCCGGTATGTGGTTTTTCAATGCTGACACATGTTTGTGTACCAGATTTTCGGCGGAAAACTTTAATTTCCCGCCAAATAGCATTTTTTGCGACATCAATGCTAACCAAGCGGTAATATTTTCACTCGGCCTGACAAACTTTTTTATTCTCAGTATGCGTAGTATTTCAGAAGTGTTGTTCGTTGGGCTAGCTTGTCAAATATTAGTAAACAGGGAAAAAATAGCATGAACTGAGACGTAGCACAAGCGAAGGAACGCGCAGGACGAGCTCTGACGAACACACAGCGCTCGTCCCATGTGTTCTCCTTTAGCGCTCTTTTAGAGCGCAGCGTTTAGGCACTAGCTCCTGTGTTGAGTGCCATCCCCCTTATTGTAAGCTGGCTTCGGAGTAACCAATATAGCGAACGAGGAAGACACAGAGCGAAAGCGCAAAATCTCTCGATACCACGAGCCACTGGCCTCTAACCTCGCCTTCTTTCTCCGTCGCACGCGCTGGCCCCTCTGTCGGAGGTCGTGCGCGTGCGGGTCTAGTAGGTTCAATGCGGCTGGCTTCGCTTGTCGTAACGGGTCGGTCGGCGTTTCGCCTTGGTTCGCAACGCCTGCGATGCACAGAGTGGTGTGCGTAGCGCTCGAACGCTGACAGTTTCCGTGGTAATATGTAACGAATGTTACATCGCTACAAGCGGCGTATAGCCAAAACTTCAAACACAGTTGGACGTTGGACCAACACGAAACTGCGCTCAAAATTTGCGTGAGGCAGTATCGCAATAGTCGGCAAATTTTTTTCGCCTTTACAAGTTCAGTATTTATATTGGTAACAAAAAAGTACTTACGGTTAGAACGCAAACAACCTAGCACGATTTTCCTGTACAGGTGAGTGGCATGCGCACCGCAGTTCTGGTGGCGGAGTCTGTATTCTTAGGTTCTAACCGACTCTAGTTATGTTTCGTAATGCTCGTGTAGGCCATGCTCGACGGTTGAATAATTCGGATGAAGCTTGCTTCGGTGCATATCGTAATGCGTCACTGACAGGCATTTCCATGGCGTCCCCGGAGCCGTTGTCCGCGAAAGACCGAGTCGCGTCCACCACTCCAGCCTCCGACGCCCGGCCATTGACAGCAAGCCCCGCCTGAAGCAGCTCCACGCGGACCCACCACGCCTCTGAAGGACTCGTGGTTCCGGCACTTCGCCCGCACCCTGTTGGCTGGACGTCGCGGGGCGTCCGCAAAGCGCAGCGGTACTTCGTCGCCGAAGGGGCGTGCGTCGCCCTCGGTCGGCACCCCGTACTATGCTTCGGACGACGACGAAACCATCATCGAGTTCGCCGCTTCACAAGCGCGCCGCACAACGAGCGGGGGGACGTGGAAGCAGGCGCTCGAGAACCCCTTCACCCGTCACCTTCGCAGAGGTATTACCGCGAAAGAGGCGCATGTCTGGTTACATTTGTCTAGATGGCCAAACGGGGGTGGAAGCATAAAGGAAGGTTAAAGCAAAAAGTGATGAAAAGTTGTTGGACAGGACAAGTCACTCTGGCGAGCTGTTCGGCAGGGGGGACCTGCCTTCGTCCGGGCAGAGGGCCGCTGTGGTACAGTGGCTATGGTCATAAGCGTGCGCAGGGTTCCCCTTCAGGGGGGGGGGGGCGAAGGTTCATCGCAGCGCCCCCCCTCCCTATTAAGTCAATGTAAGAAGCAGATTTTGCGCCCCCCCCCCATCTTAGGTGATTTGAGGTGGCGGCCGCCTCCCCCCCCCCTCCCCCCCCCCCTGCCCCCCCTCGTGCGCACGCCTATGGTTATGGTGCTTGACTGCTGCCCCAAACGAAGGTCGAGGGTCACGGATCCTGTCCGCGGCGACAACATTCCAAAGGAGACAAAATAGAGGCCCGTGTGCTGATATTGAGGTGCATGCTAAATAAAACCCAGCTGGTAGAAACTTACGGAGCCCTCCGTATGGCATCTCTAATGGCCTCATTGTGATTTCGGTACATAAAACTTCAGCAATCTGTTATAATTCGTGAGGGCAGCGCAGCCACATGCTCGTTTTGCGACTTTTCATCACTTTTCTGGAATAAATAGTCAACCATATTTTGGGGAAATACCAGACTAATGCAGCAATGAGAACATGCATACTGATATCGTGCATTTGTCTGAATCTGCTATGAATGCTTACCACGTAACTTGTTGCGCTGCTTAAGCTCGGGGACAGGGGTTTCATACCTGGCCTTGGCAGCCGAATTTCCATGGGGTCTAAATCGAAGAATACCCGTAAACTTATATAAAGATTGAGGCACATGTAAAAAAAAAAAGTCACAGTTTCGCCGCAACGGCGAAGCAATGAATGCGATAGCAACACATTTGCATTTCACGTGAAGAACGGCAAGCAGATCGAAACTTGGAGCGCACTGCTCAAGCGCAAAGGACGCACGAAACATACGCACAGGTATACACAGGACGAGCGCGAACTAACAAGTGTCACGGTTGTTACTTCACTTCTTTGGGAAACAGGGCCTCAGCTGCGTGCGAAGTGACCTTTGTGTGCTCTGTAACCTAAACGCAGTATTTCCGACAAAAGCACACGACGTAAAACTGTCCCCATCCCCCCCACCCCAAGATAAGCGCGCGGCGCGCCCGGGCAAAGGCGACTACGCCCTGCAGGCCAAAGTGCAAGGGGAGCTAACGCATCGCAACGAGTGGGGCGCCGAGCGAGCACTTAGCGCCGTCTCGCTTTCTTCGTGGTTTTTGTATATACGTATATCTACATATACATATACGGGGCATGACGGCGAAAAGCAGCCGAGAGTGCCCATATAATTGCTATCGCAATAAAAAACCGCAGATGGCCAAAATTGAACCGGAGTCTTCCACCCCTGCGTCCCTCATAGTCCCAGCGTGGTTTTAGCACGTAAAGCTCCAGAAATTATTGTTGGTTGCCCATATGGTGTAGTATAAAGGCATGCGGCTTTTCGACAACCCCAAGCGGAAATTGGCCGCCATTGTGAAGAAGCACACATGCAAACGCTGGCGCACTCAGTCCGTAATAGGCCGATCGACCCTTCCCGACTGGTGAGGGTTGACAGAAAACATTTCGAACTATCGTACCTAAATTATCATTCTAAGCCACTCTTTCTGTGACCATAGAGGGTTCAAAAAGACGAACAGCTCGCCTTAGGGTCGCCAAAATGAAATCTCCAATCGAGCATCATGGATTTCCCGAAGTATATTCCAAGTCAGATCAGATTTTATCTGTACACGTGTTAGCGGGCTACAGAGAATTTTGAAACAAATACTAAAGTTGACAAGTTTCAAGAAAATGTGGAAGAACGACCTCCAAATGCGAAAAAATGCGCATAATATCGTTGTGTGTCTGTCTCGCTGTCATATAGATCACATGTCTTCTTCAACAACATCCACATGCCCATAGGTACTTGTTCTTGCTCTGCTTTGTCGAATGTTGTACTCTAGATGACACCCTATATCTTCTAATGCAACAGTCAATGTGTAGGTGTGTTACACCACGTCGGGGTGGTGAGAAATCCCCAAATGAAACGCATCGGTGATCAAAGCGATAAGCCTTGTTCGAAGATTCCTGATTAAGACAAGCCTCCATGTGTCGCTGAACATTTATCTTGTCTGGGCATGGTAACAGGAAAGCTAACGTTACAGTCGCGCTGTATATCCTGGGTCACTTAAAGCGTACACTTCACTTGGGTTCCAACCGCCTGTTTCGAACGGAGATGATAGAATGTCAACAAGCGAAGGGGTTAAACCGGATGCTGACTAGCCTTGTGCGGTCGTAGCTTGTGGATATTTCTTTGTTCTAAATGTGTAAGATTTTGTTAGAACGTCGTGGATGTTTCCAGGTCTTCCATCCTGCTGCCGTCCCCTCAACGCGAGAGATTGAGCTCACCGCGTCGAGGCAGCCAGAGCAAGCCTTCCGTTCCACCGAGGCCTCAGGATGAGGCCATGAACAAAGAACTGTCCTCTTACATGATTCACGTGAGACAAGCATTTCTTTCTTGTTTTACCAGATATCTGAGCTGGCTAAGAATTGAGCCGCAATTTAGCGGCGAGAGAAAGGCGTTAGCGTTACCTCTAATTACTTTTCGATTACCTTGATAGCCAACACAAGAAGCAAACTAGACTTTGTATTAGTCATCTCGTTTATAGGTAGTGGTTGAGTTGCGCAATGCCCATTCCTCGGTTAAAAGTTTCGTTGGCGACCTGGATAGAGTCAGTTTTAGGATCAGACTACTTGAAAGCCTAGCGGAGTGGGAGGAAAATATGGGTGGCACGTCTATTGACCGCCCCTGTTTTAACGACGCGACGTCGCCGACACGTCATTAGTACAGTTTCGCATTACGATGGATTGGTGTTTATTGGAAAAAGCGACTAGGATTACTGGAGGACGTAAGCCCTTCGTCTCTTCGTCGGCGAGCTCCACGATGACCCCTCATTACGCTTACTTACGTAAGTGAAATTCCAAGAAAATGTCAATTAGTTATTGCGAACCGCTTCGAAGTCTGTATCGCAACTTTTATCGCGTTAACCTTAGGAATGCCAATATAGAGAAAGCTGTGTGATCACGTTGAAGACTATCTGACATAAAGGTAATGTATAAAAGCAATATAAGGAGGTGAAAGCTCACGTCGGTTAAGCATAACTATATGTATTATTTATTTCCAAGTTTTTAACCATGACAAAAGTTTAAAGCATAAGTAGGTTAAGTGTCGCCTGGAATAGAGTCCAGATTAGACCAACAAGTGGTTAGCCAGATGTTAAGAGCGAAAGTGGCAGCCAGAAGCAATTTCTCTCTCACGTAATTCAACGGTCTTTGGTCTCTCGTAATTGAACGTAATTGAACGTAATTGAACGGTCTTCGGTATACAGCCCACGCGCACTAACATTTCGCTTGTGTGTATGTGTAACACGTACTGTAATGAACGTCCGGAGAAATAGGATTGAACTGAACATCTAGTGACCTTTCTTACGCCTTGAAAAAATGTTCTGAAGACGGAGAAAGATGTTCCTTATATGGTTTGTAACAGACATGTACAAGGACTTCCTTGAGCGCGAAAATAGCGAAAAGAGAAACTACTTAAAAGCAAAGCACGAATGGCGATTCAAACCTTAAACTAATAAGGCCAGCATCAAGCTAAGTGACGTCGTAGGTATAGGCCATGTAGGCACCATTGCAGTTCAACGCCGCCCAAATTCTGAAACTGAAATTTCTTAATTCGGACTCTCCAGTGTACGTTTTGCGCACATAAAACACTGATGCACTCAATTACATCCCTTGAAATCCGTGTCGTCAAATTTGCGTCAGCGGTTCGCGGTGCGGTCTGCGCGACCTGGAAATACCACGTTTGGACTTTTGTTTGCTCTTGCAACAACTGACGCGTTATATCAAGTAAACATTTTCTCAGAGAAACGACGCAACACGATTAGACACTTTCATGGTGTCTGAAACGTCCTCTACTGCAATGTTCCTATCAAGCATGAGGCCAAAATGACGTTGATCTTTCATTGTTTGGGTTCGCAATTCCAAAATGCTACATAAGTCAGCGTTTTCTTTTCTGAACTAGCAATAGACTACTTTTCGGCAAATAAATCTTCGCCGAAATGAATGAAAACGGACAGATTTATTCTGGAGGTACTGAAGTGTGAAACTTGTGTACATGCAGGGTTCCTCTCCTGGTCAGCTATCTAGCGGTGCCAAGTACGACGGCGGAAAACCCTGGAGGCCTTCCCTCCTACTGCTGACGGGTGCCGTCATCCTCGCTCTTATGTTCACAGCCATCATATTCTTCATTGCATTGCACACGATTTCACGCGTCAAGGCACCATCGCGCCAAAAGCATCCGCGTAATCGTACCACCAACGAGACCGCGAGCAGCCCGCTGCGATTCGGCACGGGATTAGGCTCAACCGGTGACGCGTACGGCATCCTACTCCGAGACGCCGTAGACAGGGACGCCAAACCGTGCGACAACTTATACCGCTTCGCATGCGGATCCTGGAAGCGGAATCACCCCCGCACAACATCGCGAGCAGAGAACTTCGAGTACTTCGTCGCGACGGCCGTGACGCGCATGCGCGAAGTCAAGCCAGAGCAGGCCGACGGAAAACCAATAGGCAAAGCCGCCCTCTATCTTAACGCGTGCCTCACCGCTGCCGAAGGCGGAGCCTCCAACGACGTCAGGACGGTATTGGCTGAAGCAGGACTGACGTGGCCCGGCCGTAGCGCAGGTTCCGACTTTGTCTCCGCTCTTTTCTTCATGGCGAGACGCTTAGCGCTTCCGGTGTTCTTCGGTGTCGACATGCTGCATATCGAAGGCAGCGGACGGCGTATACTAACGTTCCCGTTAGGCGCTGCGTTCCAGTCCATTTTGCGAACAGTTCAGGAGCACATAAGGACCGGGCACGTGGCGACGTACCTTCGGCTGGCGTACGACCATATGGCAGAAAACATCAGTGACGACGCCCGTTTCTCCGAAATTCTTGCGAGCTTAGTGGACATGAACGAAGTCTTCGAGGTCTACCTGAACGCCTCCGAGAAGGAAGAGGTGCTGGGAAACGTGACGTCACTTCTGCACATTGCGCCGATGGTGGCCGTGGAGAAGTGGAACACTTCGCTTCAGAAGTACTTCGGGGCGAACATCGCTGAAGTCGACGATGTCATCGTCTTCGACCGCGCTTCCTTCGCGACGATACTGGGCCTTCTTAAGACCAAAGGCGAAGATGGAGCGGTGGACATCCTCGGATGCCTAGCTGTTCACGCGGCCATATTTTACACGAAAGCCGAGGTTCGTGAAAGCTTCTTCGGCTCTTCCGAAGTAGCCAGGGCTCAACAGGAACGACATTGCTTCGGAGACGTGCACAGTCTATTCCGGCGTGTCGTGGACCACTTTCTTTTCAACGGCGCTGAAGAAGCTCTGGCCCACGTCTCCGAACTAGCGCGCACGGTACGCGATGAGTTCTGAACACGCTCCGTAGCGGCTCACTTCTCCGAGGTCATCCAGTCCCATATCCAGAGGTGGCCGGCTTTGGTAAGATTTTTGCTCTCCTGGAAACTTCGAAGCCCCCGAGGTCGTTCTTTGGTAGCACCGGCGACTATCCCCAAAGTTACCTCGCGCCCACTCCTGAAACCGCATGATCTACGCCGAACGTCTCGCGAAGCGGCCTGACGTGAGCGTTCAAACTGCTCGGCGACACATGGAGGATTCAACGGGCCATCACCGTACGAGAATGGCGGGGCGACATCGACGTGTCGTACCTGGAGTTTCGTTTGGCGCCGCGTCACCTCTTCTTTCCCTGGTTCTCGATGAGCGGTTTTGGTCACCGTGCAGCGCTGTACGCGGGGAATCGGTGCCCGTTTGGCAGCGACGCTGTATTTCGACTACATGAAGCGTCGTCCCTTCGGTCCTAGCCGACTGGTAGACAACCACAGGTGCCTCGCGTCGAACCTGGGGGACGACTTCGACGTGTCCTTCGGCCTGGAACTACAAGCGGCTGTCGCGGGAGTTGATGTCGCCTGGCGTGCCTACAAGCGGAACGTCGCTGCCGATTGCGACGCCACCAATGCGGCCGCGGCCGCAGACGACGCGGTGGGCACCATGACGGGTTCCCGAGCCTTTTTCGTTTTCGGGTGTTACCTTTTCTGTGGAGAGGAGGACGGCGAGCGCATGTGCAACGTCCCAGCGAGAGAGCACGCCGACTTCGCTCGCGTTTTTGAATGCAACGAGGATCCCCCGATGAAGTCCAGCAAGAAATGCGATATGTTCGGCTAGAGGGAAAAGGAGGATCTCAGAAATGATTCTCCAACTATCCAGTCGCGTCACTGACGGAGCCTTCGGCTGGTATCATTATCCGCTCGTCATATTTTGTTGTGGACAAAGCAGGAGTCATATCACGAGCGTTGCCTTTTTTTTCGCTCGTTCTCGTGGTGTCATTATCCATCCGTGATACTTTGTTGTCGTGGACAAACCAGAAGTCAGATCACAAGCGTTGCTTTTTTTTCGCTCGTTCTCGTGGTGTGTTCTTGGTTATAGTTACATTCCAGCGGGTGAAGCTCGTCGAACCTGATCTATATAGATGTGGCAATTTCACAATGACTTTGCAAACTGACATGCTTGATGTTGTGTGATATATTAAAGTGAGATTATTGATTCTGCTGTTCTCTTAGCGACGATGTCGGTCAGGAATGTTTGCGGCAGTGATTTCGCTCGCTCAGTGTATTAACGAGTGTGTTTGCGTTTTACTCTAAACAATAACTTCAGGTATGCTAGCATACCACATTTGTAGCTGGCGCACTTGCATATTCTTTGAAGTCTTGTGTGCGTAATACGTACGACCAACATGAACAAAATGAAATTTTTGCGCAGTGACTCAGCATTTCACTATATTTGAAAAAAAAAAACAAAAACAAAAACAATGAAACGTATCATGCATCCGCTTAGTGAATCCAAAAAAGTTCCACTGTTCTGAGAGCAAAGGTGTTAGAAAAAAAATTTCCATAACACTGCAAAAATTTTGGGCATCTAAATTTAATAGCTGCTGTTCACTCCTACAGCTGTTCTAGCAGACAAAGTATGCAGAATTGAAGCTGTAGACATTGTTCTAGAGTTGTGTATTTCCAAACGGTGCTTCAATATCTTCGGCTTATCAAGTTTCAGAAATAACTTTTTAAATGTTCTATGGCCTAAATAAAAAAATATGGCGATCTCATAATTCGGTCATTTTTAATGGCACTAGCCCCTAGCGACACACTCGTTTTTCTTCAAAGCCCTTGAGATCGAGCACTTCCATTTTTCCTATTATTCATAAAAATTCTAACAAAAAAAACTGGCACATAATCAATGGTTTTGTTCAAGTTGAGCTTTACATATGATCTCTGAGCATAGCTTTACTTAAGATAAGGATAAATTTCAACTGCAAGGGTAAAAAATGAAAATTGAAGGAGTTCATTGAAATAACAGACAGGTTTTCTTGGGAGCAGTTGAGAACACTGCGGCCCCTGGCGGTGCAGATTTCAACCACGCACCTCTTTCTGCGTGGCCTCCGTGATCCGTTTCGTCAGTGCGACGAAAGATAAAGTTAACCCAAGGTTTACTCCAGGTCACACAAACACCTACGTGTGATGGCCGCTACCAGACACCAAGTCAAGAATTGAAGTCTTCCAAATTTTTTAAGGGCGAAGGCACCTCGGGGCCGATGCATGTCCGTGCGCGGTGTCCATCACGGGGAGATGCGTGGATGTGAGACACGCACACACACAAAAAAAAATTAATAGACTAATATTGATCATAATGGTGACAGAACAATGTTTTACACCTACAAGCACAAACTCTTTATACTAGTCGGCGACTTCAACGTAGACATTATGGCACTTAATGTCACTCAATCTACATTATATGGGGCAACGCTCGGGCAACGTATGGTTACTCACCCACACACCATACAATACCCAGAGCTTCGCCCACTCGTCATGATTCAATTAGTGGAGATGCGTGGATTTTTTGTATAAACGAGACACCTCTTTAATATCAGTTCCGCGTTCCTCTTAGCGCTGTTCTACGTTTAGTAATAGTGGCAAATGGAAGTTAGAACCACAGAAACACGACAAGGAATTCTCTTAAAGCGTGAATAGGAGTCGAGAAGTCCAAGCTTAAAGTTAAAAAAAAAGAAAGAAACACACAGAAGAACCCTCATTTACCTGCTGGTTTAGTACTGAATTTATTTAAGCTCATCCGCCACATATGTAATGCCGGGAATTCTGTGGAGTATGACCCCCGCATGGCACTTCAGCACGCCGCCGCGTACGTAAAATTATTGATCAAGTGTTAACAAGGTCGCTGATGTAACAACACCTAATATCACCTGTAAGACACGCAGTAACAAGCGTAAGCGCAGAAAGCGTCAGTGCCATATGTATCTTAACAAATTGAAACACTTCGAGCCAACAAACACACGAAAGGTAAACCAAGGAACGCTAAGACCCACATCCCATTGTCCAATGCTTTACTGCAGCCATCCCAACTAATCAGTGCAACGTGGAAAAAAAAGTGAAGGAAATGACTATTTTCGTTGCATACAGGAGAAGATCCACAAGGAATTGCGTAAGTTTTTTTTTCTCGCAAGAAAAACAAGCCAGAAGAAAAAGTAAACAGCGCTTGACACACCTTGCCGTCCGCCATTGTTCCACCAAGTCGCGTTCTTCCATTCTGCAGCCATCGTCCTTCAACCTGTCGAATGCGATTGCCAGCCTGAATTGATGGTGAAATCCAATGGCAGATTAGGAGCATTTTTATATATGCACGTCCTGACTCGTTGTCGCTGTTGCGAACGACATAGCTGCTATGACAAGACGTTGACGTCTTTAACGTTCCGGATGCTGGGTACGCGAGTATTGACTTGAAGTTGACACTTGCTTCCCGCCTTACACACACAGTGAAAGAATATAGAGGTGCACGTTTTCAATATTTGTGTAAATCGACTTGTTGTCTCAAATATACGCAATCGAAAGCGAAGTGATCTTAGAAGATAGTGTAATCTTCGTTTAATCTGTACGAGATAATATAACGGAAACATTTGGAGGAGACTATCCATATACGCATCCCATTAGCGCCAGATATTTACCTAATGCTTATTTCTCTTCTCTGATTGACATACATATCCAAGTGATATCAAGTTATGCATTATATGCGCTATATACAGAACGCCTTATAAAGTTTAAATATTTATCACCACGATTTCGGCAACGCATGTACGTTTCCCTACAAAACGTGAAGACGCGCGCGTTTATAAGTGCGATCATATGCTGCAGCTGCATCGACCATGATTTTACTCCCTAGATGCCCACACGAAATTGGCAGGCAACTTTGGCAAATACCATGTGCGACATTTCGATCGGTTGCCAACAGCTATTAATCCTAAGAGCGTTTTTGTGCCGGAGTATAGTTTCGGTTCTATACTCGATAGTTTCCAAATCGCCGCTCTACGCCATCAGGAGGCGGTAGAGGTCGAAAGTTTCCGAGAGTTCCCGGCCTATAGTTTCGATATCGCCAATCTACGCCAGGAGGCGCCAGCTCATGAAGTAAGACGCTCGTAACGCCGCCATCGGAGTCCACCATCAACAAGCTCAATTGCTTCGAAAGAGCCTCCTCTATCACTCGTCGTCGTTGGTTTCGTACGACCACCGCTTCTCGACGGCCGCGAGGCGGCGCAGCGGGCATCGTGTGAACGTGGCCGCATGAGGGCCGTGGCAGTTGGCGCAACGGGGCTTGTCCTTGCGGTTGCAGGTCCTGTAGCTGTGCGGACCCGAGCACACCTTGCAGCGCGGCGTGCGAAGACAGTAGCGTGCCATGTGGCCGAACCGCTGACAGCACATACACTGCACCGGGGGCTCGAAGTGGGGGCGAACCACGAACGGCCTGTCGCCGAGGTACTCGGCAGCCTCGGGCTTTGGCACCACGGTCGTTGGCATTTTCTTGTCCGGCCTGAAATGTACAGAGACGTAAGAGAAGGCTTAAGGGACGCTTCTAATGTAAAAGGTTCACTTGGGACTACCATTAAACGACATTTGAGTTGAGAGGGGGGGGGGCGGCGTGGAGGTTGGTGCGTGATTGCTGCACAAAGTTTAATGCCCCAAAGCGAAAGAGGCTGCCAGAGACACCGTAGTAGTGCTGGGTTCCACATAATTTCGATCGCCAGGGGTTATTTAATGTGCACTAACATGTGCGCACCAACGTACACTAACATGTGTACACTAACTTAAGCTAACATGTCCCTGCTGACTAGCCCAGTCCGCTGCCCTTTACATTACCAACATTTAGACTGCAGTACCCAATTTAAGATAAGGGTTAAGCAGGCAAATTTCTTCGGTCTCATAATTATGACAAGACAGTGCTAGAATACGAATACACCAGCAACAAGAAGAAAAAAAAAACATGCGCTGTTGTCTCGTCCACCATTGATGAATCCAAACGAACTTGCCTACCTATCGGTTATTCTGCAATGCATTTCTAGTATACATGACGTTTCTCCGTGTTTTAACATCCTGCACAGCATGTCGTGTCTTTTCGTGCATTTGTTGTCTAGCGCTGCCTTAAGACAATTACCCCGTATAGCCCATGCTAGCCAGAATTAGCCAGTGCCGACAGTAAGTAAACACCGTATGTTTCACGCAAGCTATACATTTTCGAAAATTAATGAAGCGTACGTTTCGTGCTCGTTGTACTCGTACTGCTTGAATTGTACGTTCGAATTTACGTCGCTATTGTTTTGCTTTCAAATATTAGCACGGGCATTTTTTTGCTACTGACTGAGAAATTGACCGAGGAATCGCTTCAGAAGGCATGATTCACTTGTTACAAAGCAGAATTTTTCATGCTTGCAAGTGGCTGCCATCACTGGCCATTGACTGCGGGAATAATAGGCATAAGAAACGAAAAAAGAAAAGAAAGATTGACCTTTCGTAAGGTTCGCATTAGCAAGAAATATATCAGCTGCTGTAAGAACCTGAAGGTGAGGACTACGTTGAAAGTGGGCACTCTCTCGACCCGTTCGTCCGCCTGCCGCTTGTAGACCACCTGGCGGCGGGCGTGGATGACTCCTTGAGAGACGAACCACTCCTGCAACTGCTCGTCGGAATAGTGAAGCGGCACGTTGGTGATCTTGCCGACATTGTTGCTCTCGCCAGAGTGAACCTTGACGCCTACCTGGGATTGGACATCGAACATCGGGTGAAATGAACTCGTCAAGACAAAGAAAGCAAGAACGACATACAGAAAGTAGGAAAAGAAAGGGAGCACAGAACACGCACACATAAAATAACGCAAACACAAGCGCTGGATGTTTGTGTTTGTGTCAATGCGATTCTGTTCGCGCCATTTTTATGTGCGCGTTATTGTGCGTTCTGTGCGCTGCATCAATATCATGATTCACCAACTAGTCCATCAATACATATTAAAAAACGAAAGAAAAAATGTTACGTTTATGATTTTTATTTCATGGGCTTAAATGTTGTGTACAGCAGCAGGAGGTCCCAAATATAGAAACTGTGAGAAGGACCTTCTCTAGTTAGTGGGCACATACGAGTATAAGAGCTTCAAGAACAGCGCGAACAAACAAACGAGAGAAATGCAACACGCAATACAAATTATAATCAAATAGAATAGAGTTAATATAAGTTCAAGCAAGTAAGATATACGTTGGAGAAAGAAACAAAGAAAGATGTGAATATTCAGACGCGAATTAAATGTTGGAAAGTGGCAAATTACGCCGGAACATAACGAAATGAATTCCAAGAACAAGAGCTTGTAAATAATACGGACGCCAAGATATAATCCTATCACAAATGATATGTACTGCGTCAGGGCATATTATACTTCGTCAGGGTTTATTAGTGGCACGCGCACCGACTGGCACTCTTGTGTCTCTTCTAAACGTAAACTGTCGAGAACTTACTTAAGGCTGTAAGAATATTCATAAAAAGTCTTCTAAAACTAGAAATGAATGGTTCTGATTCGTGTTAAGTTATATCGGAAGTATATAATATCGCAGCACGACTTTACTTAAGGGCCAAATGAACTGCTGGGAAGATTAATGAATAATGATTGATTGAGTTCATTGAAAGAATGTGAGCATCTGGGATTGTAGCGGACCCTGGCGGAGGAGGTACCAACCACGCGCTTACTTCTACGCGACGCCCGAGATCCGCTTCAGGAGAGCTCGAATCTTAACATTGACCCGAGAAATACACCAGGGCAGGCTAACGTCGACGTGAGAGTGCCATTATTACCAGATACCCAAGTCAAGTATTACGGTCGCCTCCAGAATTATTGCTTCCCAATTTTATCTTTGGACTGGCGATATGACGATGGCTCACACCATGAGCGCTATGCAGCCGGACTCTTTGGAATTCTGCCACAATGAGAACTAATGAATTGGCCTTTCTATGGGCCAATCAGAAAAGTCCTAGCAGGTCAGAACTAACTTGGCTATCACGGAAACTCGAGCGTGTCCAGGACAGTATAGCCTGTCAGATGGCAACGCCTGTTTCCACATTTCATGTCATTCGGTGCTTCGGTATACAGAATGAAGTCCCTCGAGATACGAACAAGTTTTCTTGTAGGCCCTTTGAAAACGCACCTTATACCCGGCGATGTTCCGCACTCGCAGCAATCTGGCTGCCGCCTCTGCCGAACCGACGACGACGACCAGGCTGCCGTTGTAGGTAACCCTTTGGAACAGTATGGGTTCCCTGGCAGCCGCGGTCAGGTCTACGGTGACCTTCTCGATCTCGAGTTGGAGGAAGGAGGGCGCCGAGCCGACCGTCTTGAAGTAAACCTCGATGCCCTCAACCTTGAAGTCGTCGTCGTACGTGCAAGACAAGCCGTACCAGCCGCGCGGCTTGCCTCCGCGGTTGTTGGTCCTCCATTTCCCGCGGAACGCCTCGGCAGCCGGCAACCATCGACGTCCAAGACCGCCGTAGGTGGCCTTGGGCGGGATCATCGGATTCCGAATCACCGCGGGAGCTGGCAGCGGAGACGGGCTGCCCAGACCTTTTGAGACCGACTCCTGGTCAGACTTGGAGGACGACCTTCGTTCGTCAGAACATTCAGAGTCCGAGCATGAGTCGCACTCCGAACGTGAGTACGAGTCACCGGAATTGGAATATGTGTGCAACTCCGTATTCAAGAGATGCCTAGATCCAGCATCCGGCCCCAAGTTCGAATCTCTGGACCCACTCGCCTGTCCCGGTGCATTGTCTCGGTACTTGCTGTGGGCATCGTCGGGTTGTGTCTTCGCCCTTTTCGTGGAATGTCTGTGCGTGCTGTCTTCGGAAGCATCTGACTCTTGGTCGGAGTCTCTGCCGGAATATTCAGGAAAGAGTGACATGATCAAACCGCAGGGAGGCAATGTTCGCGGTGCAACTGCGCTCTGTTGTTGAAGACTGGTATCCAATTACGCGGAGCTCTGACTGTTGTGAAGGGTCTCCTTTTCGGCATATCGCTTGAAGGAAATGTTTTGATCGGCTGTCTGAATGCGCGAAATATTGAGCGTGTGGAGATGGCGGCACGCGAAGCGAGAGCTTGCCACTGCAATGAATATACAATAGGTCAATATGTCTCAACTCCGCGCCGCATGTGCAGCCTCCACCTTTGTGGAACTTCAGTTCTATCGGAAGAAGGAATATCTGGAAAATATAAAACGATCTAGAGCAAACTGAGTGCGATGGGCTCCAGCGAAAATTCGAGGTAGAACTCACTTTACTTATAGTAATTATTTTATCGCTTTGCGAAAAAATCGGGCTTTCTAGCAAGAAACGCATAAATCAGATTTGATCCTAGGAGCACACGCATATGCCATCGCATAGGGCAACACTTCATGAGGGAAAACGAAATGCGCGCATCTTTCATCCGCTTTTTGCGGATTGAGTACTGCTGACGGATATATAACTTAGCACAATGATGAAGAACTATGGAGACATATACAACGATTGAGTGCTCTGGCCAATTTCGCAGTTTGCCGTTTTTCAACAAGCATTCATAGTGGTTTGGCAAACTAAGTGTGACCTACTCATCTCTTTAAGGGTTGCAGAGGTATGGTTGAAGGAAAATATTACGATATGCGTGGTTATGGCTACAACCAGAAGCCCAAGAAAGGCACTTAATGTGTTTGCTGCGTTTACAACTGCAGTGTTTCGTGATAGCGTCGTAATGAAATCACTTCATGTGAAAAACCGCGACACTGCACGCACGTTTGCTATTTACATTTCATTGTTCAGTGGGAAGATTACAAATTAGTATTAATGGTATTGTACGCAAGAGGTTGCGCTTTTCAATAAAGCTTGCGAAAACACTATTCTGTGGACTAATATTTACCGTACGCTGGGTGGTTTCTGTTCGCTATGAAAATGGACTCCACAGAACATCAGTGTTGGTAGTCAAGCAAAACATGGCATGACATGGCATCGAGTCAACTCCGAGGTTGCGTAAACTTGAGATCATGCGACCACCTATACAAGATTAGAGAGCATTATTTATCTGCGACCTCTGAGACCTGGTAGTGCCATGAGCATTTCACGAGTGCGAAGGCGAATTCTCGCAGGTTGTGTGAAACCAATACAGCTCTTCCTGTTGTATGGGGCAAATCACGCAAACAGCGACGCGTGGTCACAAATGCATGACTGTTGAAGCGTTTTAAATAACACAAATCTTAGAATAGTGCAAGTGTTATTCGGACTTAACAGGCTCGTGAGCGCACGACGATTATTTGAGGGATCCGTTGAGTATAAGGTTTCTTCAACCATAGCAGTTCCGAAACCTAAACCTGGGCGTGTCCACCGACGGACAACCTGGGAGCGACGACGGGAAATGCACCGCTTGGGAAGTATTTTAGAGGAAGGTCGTAAGGTTCGGTGGCTGCAGTTTTAATCTTCAAGAAGGTAATCAGGAAACGTATTTATCAAGCTTGCCTTCCTGCGCAACGTAAAGGACAAGAAAATACTGTTTGTTAGCTTGTTTTTCTGCCGACAGGTGGAGTCAGAGTCTGCAAGGACAGTGCTTGGCGGCTCACAGGTTACCACCCCGTTCGTTATAAAAGGGACGCCCATAGAATCCATTCATCAATCCACAGGCGAATTTGACCATTCTCACGTTCGGGTTCTGGTTCATCGGAGCCATAAGGGGTTGCGCACTTTGTATGTACGAAGAATTCTGAGAGTGGATAATATTAATTTCAGCTGACGCCGTTATGTGACACTTTTCCGTGGCCCTCATCTGCTTGCCATTGCTTGTTCGCCGCCGCAACGTACTGTGAAATGAGTATTCCACGGAACAGTTGACCTTGGATTCGTATCTCGCGTATGCACCGAATGACGAAGACATTCAGATCCCGCTTTCCGCTAGCATGGCTATTCGCTCCTTATTAGAACCGAACAAAGTGCGCAGATGTTGCAGCTGCAGTGAGTCACATATGCCGTGCCGAAAACACCGCACGAAATGCCTAATGAACGCGTGCGTCGAGCATCTGTTGAACAGCTGCTGACCAGATTCAATCAAGCTACGACCATCAGTTAGCGACCCACAGCAGCGAAAAGCGACATTGGCATCGTGGCACGAAGTGGGGAGACGCAAATAGGCTGCGTCGTGGGACGTTGAACGTAAGGCCAGTCGCGAGCGGTATTCTTGAATAATTAGCCTCCTGAATAATTAGTAGGATGCTGCTGATGATAACACTCAACGAGAAAAGACAGAACAGGACTGGTCACATTTTTTTTTATTTTTGAAATTCTGCCCTTAGGCATAATAATTTTTTATTCAAAAATACACATGCAAATTTGCTTCGTGTATAAATTCAAGTAATGAGCGGTGATAAGGTCCCCTAGATTTACTATTCAATTTTTTCACCTTCGTTATCAAGATTAACGTCCTCTTTTTGTACCCTTACACCCATTCGCGTTCCCCAAAGCTGAACACGAAATCAGAACACTGATTCAAGCTGAACATTCAGCTTGTCCACCATGATAAATTTCACTTCGTTTGGAGCAAAAGCATTTTAAAGTAGGGTTAATAATTTTTTTCTTAGAAAATGGTATTCAATAAGTGTTGCAGGGCCATTAGAGTGCAGCACAGTTTATTTATTGTACATTATCTTTTTCCCTTCTTATGGATGCACATGTTTGTTGCTTAGCTTCTCTTTTTCGTTCTAAGTTCATATCGTGTCATTATTTCTTATAGGATAGTCGCAAGCATCATGGTGTTAACATGGTTCTCAACAGTAAATATCAATGCCAGGCTGTGGCCCAATAGAAATCCAATCCGAATGTTTACCCTTCCATGCTACTTTCTACGACACCGAAGTGCGTGTGGCATGAGCTTGCAGTTTTAGCCTTCCCATTTGCGAAATTATTGACGTCGTCTTGGAAAGTATGGCGGCACCTGTGCTCGTTCATCTGCAGGTGCGAGCATCGGCAGTCTCATTTTCAAAAAGACTGTGGCCGAAAAATAGTCTGGCAGAGCGAAAATAGTCTTTCGAGCGCATTTGTTGCACCATTACACTCCACGCTATAGCATATGCGGCTCTACAACGATATATGATCTCAGAGTGTTCTTAAAGACTCTTCTGTGTTCTCAGTAAATCTCGCAGCCAGCCGCTAACCTTTCTTGAAGTTGGCTGTCGTGAAGTCACTGACATATGTACGCAGGTAGTGCAATAAAACGTAAACACACAGGATCATGCGACGAAGGTTAATTACTTGCTTATGAATCTTACCCTTTAATCCGGGATTATTTAAAGCCCCAGTGAACCACTGGCAACGGTTCCGCGTCCATGGCATTGTGAACTTCGTGTAATGAATTTCAGCCAGCTGTGACACCCAAATGTATGGAAACGGTACGGGAAACCATTTGTGCGGCAAAACGTAGATGCAACGGAATGACTCCGAAGGCGTTTATGGGCATCACTAGAAGAATCAGCGTTGTTTTAAGACTGTCAGTGGGGTTGCAACAGAGTTCGTTATGAAGCAACAAAATAAGTAGCATATAATAATGATATCATCTTTCTGTGATTTCAGCTATACGAGAAAGATGAAATTGTCTGACATGGCCGCCAGCTGATGAACAAGTGTTTGACCAACCCCAACCATCTGCAGAAGAATCGACATTTCGGCGAGTCGGAAGTGGTTGAACATCTTGATGGAGCAGCGCTAATGACGAAGATGCAAAGAAAAAAAATGACAGTACAGTGCCGACTCTACCACTATTAGATCGCACACACATACTTAGAATATTGTCTTTCTCGGCTTGTGAATCCAGTGAAAATAAATTCATAGCTATGAGAACACGTGAGAGTAGGTGATACGAGTATGTGTGTGCTTTATAGCTAGTGTCGCACTGACTCTTACGCATTTGCCCAAGACAACTCGAAATCTAAAGTCATCTCCTTCTTCAGTGTTCTTTTCCTATCCTCTGTTGAATACGCATTATCCAGTACTTAAGGTCATGAACCAACTGGCGCAGCAACGAATTTTGTCATTGTCCTCAGTCGATTGTATTCCTCCTGCTCCGCTACTCCCAAAGCTTTCTGTGCTTAAGGTGGTTCTGCACTGCCTCCACAATCGGAGGCATCGCCGCTTTCTGCACCCCACGCGGCTTTGCAGCACAGCCTCCGAGATCGGGTCACGTTTGGCCAAGCGACTATGTCGTGGGATAACGTCACCGTGCACGGTCACGATCAAGTCATAACAACGTCACAAATTTTGGCTATCTGTGGCGTCATGATCCCTTCATATGATGACGTCATCACACGGTGATGACTTTTTGCTTCACTTTCTGCTGACGCCGACGCCGCTGTGTTTTCGTGTTTGACGGGGCACCTAAAGCTTTTGCCTTAAAAGTTAGTCGTGAGTCAATGATGTCCTGTGTTTCTTTTTTTCTTACCATGCATCTTCTTTTCGCTGACGCGTCAGGCTGTCCAACCACCTGGTGATAACAATGATATACCCCTCATTCCTTCACCAAGGACACACACGAACACAAATACACGCAGCCACTGCCTTCGCGCAGTTCGGGTCATAAATGTGAGCGTCGTTTGGTCGGTGAACTACGTCCTACGGCACACGAAGTGGAAATGCCTGCGGCTGTACGGATGCCTTATTTACATCGTCGCAATTAAGTGACTTCCCTCATCCACGTGGACAAGGTATTCTTTCGCTCTTCATCGACAAACGTTGTTTTTCACGTGCAAGTAAGTCACAGTTCCCGTTCTTTCCCACTGGAAAGGAACAAGTGCAGTGGTTTAGAGCTACAGCGCACCCAACCCTATTTGACAATCCCGACAACGTCCACCATGACATTTAAGAGGAACATGCTGTAAATTTTGCTGGGTAAAATGGGAAATGTGGTGCACATCCGGGATTAATAGGGGGCTTTTAGCATTTTCCACTGAGCTCTTCCCGCCAGGCGGCGCCAACGCGTGCGCCGCCATAGCCGTGGTCTTTCAGCGATCTGGCATATGACAGCCTGATGTTTGGCGGCGCTCCACCTGACTTAGCTGTTTTCTTAGAAAAATATCAACATAACACGAGCTGCCCAGAACTTTGGTTGTATTCCGACGATGACATTCGCGCGCGAGACCACGAATATGGCGAGAGCCGCGCTAGCACCCCTTGCGGATGACGTCACGTTAATAACGTTACCGTGTTACCAAAATACCGGATTGCGTTTACCGTGTTACCGAAACGCATGTTTTAGCAAAAGGGGCTTTTAGCTCGTACGTATACTTCTTTACGTTCCCGTGTTACCGCGGATACGGGAAGGAGTCTGCGTATACGCGGGCCTTTACGGAACGTCAACTACTCGCCGGATAGGCTTTACGTTTACGGAGCTATCTCGCAAATCCACCTTCGTTCGTGGTTATTTGCTATATCCGCTTTGCGCAGACTCCAGCCGCCGAGTTAAAATAAGCCGAAGTGCGAGTGAATTACCTTGTTTCAGCCAGATTACCAAAGCCAGAGTGACCTAGAATACCATAGCCGTAAATGTGAGAGGCCTAAAGCCCCTCACAGGCTGTATAGGTGGCACCATCTAGCTGGGCTAAGAAGAATTAGGCAAGCAAAAAAATTGTTATTGCAGAAAATGTTGCAGAAACATCGTGCATTCTACTACTGCTGTAAATGCATTCAAGCAGCATAATTACGAATGAGTTTCCCTTTTAATAATTTTTCCATCAAAATTGCTAGGCCAAAAGAAATGTGTTCATCCATGGCTGTAGTTGCACGAAGCGTCACAAGATGTCGGCACGATCGTCCGGTAACCAGGTATTCCTACACCCACTTGCGTATACCAGTTACTGTACACGCTAAAAACTTCTCATTATTTTGTCGCAGCGGTGATTGAATCTTATCTAAATAAAATATAGTTTAAATGCAGTTATCACCACCATTTTACGATTTGCGCAAAAGTAAAGGTATACGTTTACGTACGTACGTAAACATTTACGTATGGAAAGATCAACCTTTGCTAAAACGTGCGTTCCGGTAACCCCGGTAAACGATATCCGGTATTCCGGTTACACGGTAACGTTAAAAGGTATACGCACAAGCTAAAAGCTCCTAAAGGTTGCGCTCCATACGTAAACGCTTACGCCAATGCTTACAAGTAGGTTGCTCATAATGAATGCTTGGTGATAGACTGCATTTACGATGCTTATAAGTACTTAAGTTGCATTTATAACCAAAAGATAGCGGGAGCCGCCATGCGCATAACATGAATTAGTCTTCCATTCTGAAGCCCTTTTGTACATATATTATACGTTAAGGACATGGGCATCTTCTTTCTTCAAATACACAATTTCTGAAACTGCCTATAGTTTCGTTTTACTCAGTAGCAGTTCCCATCTCGAGGCCTACGGTCGTACCTTAGTGCGTAGCGCTTGTCACGCACCACTGCCAGACGTACGGGACACCTGCCGTACGTCGCGGCGTGGGGGCCATCGCAGTTCCCACACCGCTGCTCGAAGGGCGATACGCAGTCCTTGTACGAGTGGGCGCCCGCACACACCTTGCAGCGCACGTGCCGGCGGCAGTGCTTGGCCATGTGTCCGTAACGGAAGCAGTTGTAGCACTGCGTCGGCGTGGTCACGTGCAACCGGACGGGAAAATAGCGGTAGGCCAACGCCTCGGCATACTCGACGGCCGGCCTGATGCGAACCGGAATCTCCCTCTCCGGCCGGAAGGTGAGGAGGATGCTGTCCCGCGGGATGGTCTTGATGGAACCGTCCTGCTGGGTCCGGTAGGCGACCTGTCGCTTGGCGGCCACCACGCCAGCGGGCGCGAAGAACTTACAGATCTGGGCGTCCGTGTAGACGAGCGGAACGTTGGAAATTTTGGCCACGTTGTCAGAGTAGCCCCTCGGCAAGACCACTTCGACGGGGATGCCACCCAGGTTGTCGATGTCCTGCGCTCCGAAATAGAGCACTGTATACTAATCACCCAACGAATACTGGAGAGAAAGACAATCATACTATAGTAGTGAAGTATTCTTTAAGATAGGTATTATCCTTAAGCGAGCTTTGGGAAGAAATTATTACCCTAGGCAAAGTGTTTTAATTAACGCCCCGCATTCCGACATCAGGGGCGTAACCAGGGCGTGGCAAACCGGGACCGTGCTACTCCCAAAGTTATTCTGCTGTGGGATACATAGCAAAAAATGACACTCGACCACACTTGCCTGCCACGCCATGACTTCGAATTGGGGGGCGCGCACCCACTGCAACAAATTTATAGCTACGCAACTCTTTTATCTGGGAAGCGATACCTGCAGAATGCTAGCCGCTGTCGTAGTCTCCACGGTTACCCTCAGGAAGCCCTTCCTGGTGATCTCTAAGCCCAGTGGTGCCTCGTGGGTCACTGCAGCGATGTGCTGCTCAGCACAGCAAAGGCAGACCTCTGAGAAGGCAGGCGGAGTGTCGTTCAGCTTCTTGAAGAGCAGCGGGATGCCGTTGTTCGTCCTGTACTTGTTGCGCGGCGCAATGTCAAAGTCTTCGTCCGAGGCGTCTGAGTCGTCTTTCCTCGAAGCTCTCACTTGGCCATTCCAGCTACCGCTTTCTAGTGCACTCCCGGTGTCGTCTTCTTCACTGCTGACAGCGGTGGAAGCGCAAGTCTTCGTCACCAGCTTGCTTTTCCTTTTTTCTCCAGTTTGACGGCAGGTCTTCTCAAGCGGACTCGATCGGCTATCACTATAGTTGCCAAAGCTATCCATGGTGTCTTCGTCACTGCATCTTAAATCTGAAGCCAATGAAGTTGGCTCTCGATTTGTAGCTCGCTTAGAGCACACCATATCACCACGGCTTCTGTGGGAGCATTCCGAATCCAAAAGGGATAACTCTTCTTTTTGCGAAGTTCCGAGCTCCTCCTGGTTGCTTGCATCAGAAGGTGACCGGTGGCGTTCCGAGTCCATCCAGTCCCGGGATCCTTGGTGTGCTATTGATGAATGTACAGTCCATGTGCCAGAGTTCGGGGAGTTCGATGGTTCTGCCCAGTCCCCGTCATTGGTGTCACAGTGAAGGTGTGTCGGTCGCGTCTAGACTGTCACTGTCGTACAGGTCGTACGCGTCGTCCTCCCATGCGTCATCATCTTGATGGTCCGGCTGGGGAGCCGGAAAAGCTGAAGCTGTTCGAGTCATCCTGTACGCGTACATCGTTCGAGGAGATTTCTTCAGTTAAAGAAGTGTTCATTGCTGTCTTAATTACGTTCCCCCAGTGTCACAAGCATACAGATTTCCAAGTGTTAAACAGGGTTTCGGAACTAGGAAGAGGTATTCAGTGCTAAGGATCTTGACCGACCTGTGCGCATAAGGCAGGCAGCTTAGCTGGAAATTCAGAGCGTGCGCTTGAAGGAAGCACACAGCTGCTCAACTGAACACAATGAGCAGACCCATCATTTTGCTAGGGTTGTTCTACAAATCTTCCCATTTGCCTTTGGAGGCGGATTATCCTTAGTTCCGGGCAGGAGCTCCTTCGACAAAAGTTCGAATTTCGAGGTCCATGCACACGGCACTGCCAAAATTATTCGCATTTCCCTTGCAGTATGTCTCGGGTCTTGATTGATAAACAGACTGATGGATTAACAGACACGAATCACTGAATGATTACAAACAGCGACGGAG
>JALIZH010014051.1:0-56653 GCA_030522465.1 Rhipicephalus appendiculatus | reverse complement strand
GCAACGACTTCGCGGACGAAGAGAAACGGGGGGGGGGGGGGGGGGGGGGACAAACCACAGCGCTGACTCGCAACTGAATGTTTCTTAAAAGCACATGAAAAGAAAAAAAAAAGACTACTACACCCCTCACACCGATGTGATGAAGCCGATAACTGAAATTAAATGACTCGTTTCCATATCGATTTCGGAATATTTGATCCCATATTAATAAAGATGATTATGGGTGCATTTCCGGAAATAGAAGTAAGCCTTTGAAAATCTTTTATTTTTCGGTTTCTGAAAGATTCGTCCAAATTTGTCAAAACTGATTGTGGGTGAATTTCTGATCAAGAAGGTAAGCACAGCCTTTGGAAATCTTGTATTTTTCGGTTTTCGAATGAGTTGTCCAATTTTGTGAAAACTGAAGGTGGGTGAATTTTTGATCTGGAAGGTCAGCCTTTGGAAATCTTGTATTTTTGTCGGTTTCTGAATGATTAATCCAATTTTGACAAAAACTGATTATGGGTGCATTTCTCAACGAGGAGGTAAGCCTATAGCCTTTTAAATTTTTTGTATTTTTTAGTTTCTCAAAGATTCATCAGATTTTCATACTGCCGAGTGTAGGCGCGTTTCTGGATGTTGTATTGTATTTGAACACAACTGATAGTGGGTACATATCTGATTAAGATGGTAAGAATTCGACGTTGCGAAAAGCATGCGTGTGTATTTTTTTTCGATATGTTTCGATCGTGCTGATCGAACCTGCAACATCTGAGTGCACGGCTAGAGTTTGAGCATAGCTGTGACACAAGCGCTACAGAATGGGATATTAAGTGCTTGTGTTTCGTTGAAGAAACAACTCCCTGTTCCTGATTGTGCGAGTAATGATGACGGCGTAAAATATGTTTGAAACCATCACCACGTTAAACATTTGGTCCCGTGCAGCAGCAATGACGCTACTCTCTAGCAGCCTACTACTGCGGCAAATCCGTCAAGCAGGCACGGTACATGCCACCTCGGAGTGCCGTTCAGTTCATACGCCAATTCTCGTTCATGCAATTTTCTGTAGCACGCACAGGATTTCGCAAAGCATCGTTCATGCACGGTAACGGAGATGAAATATAATTATAAGTATCGTGGCGAGCTTCCATGGTTTGGGAAAGTATTTTGGTCTCATACATTTCAGTGCAGCTCATGACTTTATCCGGTAAAAGCGGCACGGGCTGTACGTTAGTACGTCCTATCTGTTCTTATGCTAAGAAACGGGTTGACCCTCCTCCGGGCGCCATCTTGAATCGTACAGCGCGCCACCTATAGATCGTGGGCATTGCGAATTGACCTATTCCATGTTTGTAAACAGCGGTACGCGCCGTCGACGCGTTTGTGCTCGGAGGCAGCTTTGCAGCTGCTGTGCCAGTTGTCACGTGATCATAGAGGGCAGTGGCGGGCCTTGGGCTGGGCGGAGCCCACGCGCCGCGACGTCGCTACAAGCGCCTGAGTATGTCGACGGCGCCTACCGCTGTTGACTAGTGGACACGCGGGAGGCTCCCCGACGCGCTGTGCTCGGAGGCAGCTTTGCAGCTGCTGTGCCAGTTGTCACGTAATCATAGAGGGTGGCGGCGAGCTTTCGGCTGGGCGAAGCCTGCGCGCCGCGACGTCGCTACAAGCGCCTCAGTATGCTGACGGCGCCTACCACTCATTCCAAACATAGAATAGGTCTATACAGGAGGCTATGATACTGTGGTTCTCGGCTTGTTTTGTCAGATACGCTTCTCAACACCCAGAATGCTGTTCAGAAGTTCCCGATATCAGTTGTTACCGTCGTCTTAACCTTCCTGCTATCCTCACATACTATCTCGTGTGACATGAAATGGCTCGCCTTACGGGAAACAATTTCGGCCATTTCGTAAGCCCTCCAAGAGACGCTACATAGCCAGCTAGCTGCAGTATGCTTCGGGAAGTTTTTACTTGCGACCTGGATTATTTTTTTTTCCTTACTGACAAATAATTATTTAGATTGTAAATGCTGTTTAAAAAATGCGGCCAGCTCCACTTCACGAGCACAATCGAAACAACGAAGCTGATGTCCTCCTTCGTGAAGCTCACTCTTGTCTTACCCACTGTCGGTGCGCCTCTCATTGATTCACTCTCTCCGCTGAGCCTTGACACTCCCTCTAAGCGTAATTCTTATTTGTTCCCCCCCTTCCACCGAGCCTCACCGAGCCGATATTGGCGCGGCACAGTCCAAGGCCTGACCACACGTACGCATTGCAGTGCGTCAGCGCGTGGCTTTCTGACGCGACGCCGCGCCCTCTCTCCGTAGGGAGAGGGCGCGGCGTCGCGTCAAAAAGCCACGCGTCAAAAAGCCACGACGCTGACGCGCTGCAACGCGTACGTGTGGTAAGCCTTAATCCTTCTTACCGGACTCTCATTCTCGCCACATCGCGAAGCGCACGTGACCAGCGCTACGCCATCATCGGGCGATATGATTATAAAGAGACGCCTTAACGGAGGGCTCCGGAAATTCGGACTACCTGAGATTCCTTAACGAGCACTGAAATCTAAGCGCGCGGGCTTCCAGCATTTCGCCTCCATCGAAATGCGGCCGCCGCGCCGGGATTCGATTCCGCGACCTGCGGGTCACCAGTCGAGCACCGTAACCTCTAGACTACCGCGGCGGGTGAGTCTCCGTTTTCGCCGTTACAAAACGCAATTACGAAGCCAAACCGCGAGTCGGCCTATATTTGTAAAACATTCATCTTAACGATTTCGCGCAAAGAACACGGGGACAAGTTACCCCCCAATTGTTAAAACCACTTGTTAGATTGCGCTCGTCTTTATGTTGCTTCTCCTCGTCCCCGTGTTCGCGCAAAATCATTAAGGTAATTCAGACATGCAGATATATACTTAACATTTATCTTTACTAGTGTTTTTTGTACCTCTCCTAGGCCGTGTGCCCATCTCAAAGTCTGGGAAGTTATATAGACGGCCATAGGCGTGCGCACGAGAGGGGCAGGGGGGGGGGGGCGCCCCCCCCTAGTCACCTATGAGGGGGGGGACGCAAAATCTGCTCTATACATTGATTAGGGGGGGGCACCCCCTAGTCACATAAGGGGGGGGGCGGTAAATATGCCCCACACATTGACTTAATAAGGAGTGTGCGCTTCGACGAACATTCGCCCCCCCCCCCCCCCCCCCCTGAACGGAAACCCTGCGCACGCCTATGTAGACGGCGGTGACGTCAGAGCGTGCGACAACAAAGCCGAGATCCCTCTTGACACGCGTGTCACGCTGTCGCACGCTTGACCCCTCCCTGTGAACCCACACGACCGCGGAGGGCAGTGCGTTGATGCCAAGCGCCACCGGGTAACGCCCTTATCGGACATCACCACCACGATGCCGGGACTACGCCTTGATATATAATACGGGCTTTACGCTCGATACGCCGCCCCGGCATACGAGATAGGGAGCTTCGCCTCTTCACCCTCTCCACTGCAGTTGCAGCCGAGAATGCTCCGTGAACGTGTACTCGCATACGGAATCGTATACATTGGCGGAGCTCGCATACTACGTGACACGAGGCACATGTAACAGAGGTTCTGGATATAGAATGCGAGTGCTCGTTGAAAAAGACAAACAAAGTTTTGCAGCAACAGATCGAATATCTGCAGCATTTCCTCATTAAAGAAGGTATAAACCGTTCGACTAAACTTAAGATGCACGTATATTCTCAATTGAGTGCCGTTTAGAAACGAAAGGCCCACGGCGTCTATAGTAAATGACAGTCAACTGAAGAATGACCAGAACTTGCTTAGTTGCCATCCATGATAAGCAAAAAAAAAAAAAAGTGAGAAAAAAAAAAGTCAGCATGAATATATGCTCCGGGAAAGCCTCGAAAAGAGAACTTATCGAAATCAAAATAGGCCATCGAATTATCGGCAAGCTTCATCGATAATTGTGCAGAATATACAAAGCTTGATTGCGCAGTGCTCGTTTTTTTTATATTTTGGGCTGGTATATCTGGGAACCACATTTAATTTAAAAGGACCTATTACACTACAGTTACTTGTAAGAGGAAGCTCTAGTCAATACAGATGCCGGGCACATCACTTATTATCTGCTGTGGTAGCTTCACGCTGCGAAGCTCGTAGACGCGGGTTCGATTATACCACTCGGCTAAGGCGGCCGCATTTTGGAGGGGGGTAGTTCGGGAGTTCCCCGCTACAGCCCACCTCATAATCATATCGCGGTTTCGGTCCGTAAAACCCCAGACTTTGATTTAATACATCATCATCATCATCATCATCATCATCATAACTGCACCCACTGCAGGGCAAAGGCCTCTCCCATGTTCCGCCAATCAACACGGTCCTGTGCTTGCTGCGGCGCCGTTATATCCGCGAACTTCTTAATCTCACCTGCCCACCTAACTTTCTGTCTCCCTCTGGCGCGTTTTCCTTCACTTGAAACCCAGTATGTTACTCTTAATGACCAACGGTTATCTTGCCTACGCGCTACATACCCTGCCCGCGCCTATTTCTTCTTGATTTCGACTAAGATGCCCTTAACAACAGTTTGTTCCCTGACCCACTGTTCCCTGACTCGCTGCGTCGTCCTCAATCTAAGTTCATCCATCTTTGTAAGCCTCCAGATTTCTGCTGTGTAGGCAAGTACCGGTAAGATGCAGCCGTTAATTAAACATAATATAAAAAAGCCATGTTATTAAAAATAATCTGTTCAAAAAAGGCTGTCTGCAAACTGTAATGGACACTTGCGAACCATACGAAGCAAGCGCTTCGTGACAGGGGCGTAGCCAGAAATTTTTTTTCGGGGAGGGGGGTTCAACCATACTTTATGTATGTTCATGCGTGCGTTTGTATGTGTGCGTGTATATATACGCAAGCAAAATTGCAAAATTTCGGGGGGGGGGGGGGGTAGTTGACCCCCCCCCCTGGCTACGCCACTGGCGTGCTGGTTAACCGTCGGAAACGTACACGTGGTGCTTACGTGCTATATTGCGTTATTATTACATTGTGGTGTTTATAATGCTCCCTTTGTCATGTCGTAACGGCGAGCAATCGCAAGAGGAGCGCGGTGTGGACGTTGTTCACAGAAGATTCGATAACGACGATTGCGATATGTGATATAAAGGTGGTAAGCAGTATTCGAAGCCAGCGATGGAAACTCGTAAGATATCACCTGCTTCACGCCAACTTTATTAATGTCGCAAGAGTCATCCTCCGAAGACAAAAATGGTCATGACTAAAATTACAATGTTGAGGACACCGTTCCCGAACCCACCAATCCGCCTCTTCAGTTAAGTTATCAGTATCTCGCTACTTAGCCAAGAGCCTTTGTGTAAATTATCTTAAAAATCAAGGCGCTCTTCAATTACACAAGCGATTCTCATGTTTCAAAAGGATGAACTGTTAGCTTCCTTGATCTGAAGTGGGGGCTGGGCAGGAAAATGTGGTTGAGTGTCATTTTGTGCTCGGTATGCTATGGCAAAAAAAATTTTGCGGGGGGACAGGTGGGGGGGGGGGGGGGGTGCCACCCCTGGCTACGCCACTGTCTGTTGGTAATTCATATTCGTTCAAAAAGCTAGGTCCTCTTCGCAGGACCTCTTCCTTTGTCCCTGTCACTGTTTAAGAATGGTCCCGGACATGAATCTAAAGCAAATCAAAGCACCAGTTCGTAGCTAACGGGCTACAGAGCGCATGACGGTGACTTGATAGATTCTAGGTGGACGGCAACCGCTTTCGGCGGCGCAGCCATGTTTTCCGGGCGCAGCCTGTGCATCAGCTTCTCCGCAGGGCATGGTTCCTAGCGGTGTTTGGAAAACAGATGCGCAACTCTGCTACCTAAAGGTAGCATATACAGGAACTCTAAGCTTGCAGTACGTGTAGCGCCACTCCGTGACAAAGGAACGAACAGAAATTCTGTCGGTGCTGGGATTAGCTACATGACGGCGCTCGCGCACGACACATGTTCTTGCGGCCGCGATAGGCTGGCGTACGAAGCAAATGTCACGCGACGGTTAAATTCACTATCGGCAACGCTCGCAGGGGGGACGCATAAAGGCGGCGAATAAATAACGGTAACGTTGATAAAGCTGCTGATCTCCACTAGGGCTCACTAAGGTGGAGGTCAGTGTCTGGGCTCCAGCAGCCGGGATCCACCATTGAACAACTCTCTGACGACCTGACTCGGTGGCGCAACGGTAGCGCGTCTGACTCCAGATCAGAAGGTTGCGTGTTCGAATCACGTCCGGGTCACTGACTTTTTTGAGGCCATTATTACTGCACTATGTAAATCCTGATGTACTTATGGTCATACTTGGTATAATACCCGTCCCGAAGTGGGTTCATATATGTGAAGGCGCTAGGAGAAGTGCGACTGAAATTTCTTCTCTGTCTAGCCTTCTTTCTATAATAATCATTAATAATCATGCAAATTATTATTATTAATTTACGTTATTATTATTATTATTATTATTATTATTATTATTATTATTATTATTATTATTATTATTATATGCCCCGCAGTCACTGCCGCTCTTTATGCACGCTGCCCTAAAAAGATTTGGCCAGCTTTGCAGAGAATCAGACGTGCGTTGTCATATTCAGCGTTACAACGATATACATTTTCAGAATTTTTTTTTCTTTCAATGAGCACACTAATTTCCCCTAAACTCGTTGACAACGTTTCAGCTGCTACGTGAGCCACGCCATTCCTATAGTGGAATTCATTGTTAGCTTCCCCTGTCGTTGTTAGCTTCCCCTGTCATTGTTAGCTTCAGCTAAATTGATAGAGTGTTTCGCGCGCTCTCCGCTAGGCGGCGTATTGGCTTCTTATAGAATATTTAGGGCACATTTTTCCATTGATTATTTGTCTTTAGTGTTAAAGAGAAAGGCTGTTTGAGGATCTAATAGATGTCATTCTTCCTCTACCACTATATAGATAAAATACTTGTTGGGTTCAAAACGCGGTGTACCTAAAAGGGTTAAAGCCATGCCTGTACGAAGTTGGGCAAAAACGCTCTTTTCCCTATTGCAGACAGAAACTGTTTTTGTGAAACCATGGCTTCAAACTAAAGACATTTCTGGTCCCTGGATGATTAACTGCATAATATGCAGGAAAGCTGAAATCATAGACCGTCGCATTCTTGACTGCCACGATGCAACATTTTTGTGGGACATCTTTGCGCGTACAATCAAAAAAGACTTCCCATTATCCCCATTTGGCGTAGGTTCCTGCCTTGTGACGACACAGCGGGCGCACCTAGTGATATAGTTATGCTGCTATGTATATATGCATGCCCTGTAGAAGGCTCGAATGGCACTCCGACAGGAGGACGTTGATGCGCGCTCATCGGAACACTTCTTCATCGAAAGTGTTATATACATGAAAGACGTGCTAAAACATGCGGTAGACATTCCCGAATGGATATCGATGTTGTATGAGTTAGCTTCATTGAAGCCCTTTTAAACTTACACCATGCTTGAGACGAGCGGTTTTATTTTACCCTTTTGGGCTCAGTCTGTGTCACCCTGTTTGTTGAAAAAGAAAGGCAATCAAGAAAAAAAAACATGCTTAGCTCAATTGTTAAGGCGATCGCCTTCGGAGCGTGAGGGGCTAGGTTCGAATCCCAGTGCTGCGATGGTTTTTTTTCTTCTTTTCCTTCGGTAGGACGCATTCACATGGTTCATATGCATTCGGGCAAAGCAAGCGTTGGTGCTTAGCTCAATTGTTAAGGCACTCGCCTTCGGAGCGTGAGGGGCTAGGTTCGAATCCCAGTGCTGCGATGAAGGCATTTTTTTTCCTTCGGTAGGACGCATTCACATGGTTCATATGCATTCGGCCAAAGCAAGCTTTTGGTGCTTAGCTCAGTTGTTAAGGCACTCGGCTTCGGAGCGTGAGGGGCTAGGTTCAAATCCTTCTGCTGCGATGAAGGTCTTTTTTTTTTCCTTCGGTAGAACGCATTCACATGGTTCATATGCATTCGGGCTAAGCAAGCTTTGGTGCTTAGCTCAGTTGTTAAGGCGTTCGTCTTCGGAGCGTGAGGGGCTAGGTTCAAATCCATCTGCTGCGATGAAGGTTTTTTTTTCCTTCGGTAGGACGCATTCACATGGTTCATATGCATTCGGGCAAAGCAAGCTTTGGTGCTTAGCTCAGTTGTTGAGGCGTTCGTCTTCGGAGCGTGAGGGGCTAGGTTCAAATCCATCTGCTGCGATGAAGGTTTTTTTTTTTTTTCCTTCGGTAGGACGCATTCACATGGTTCATATGCATTCGGGCAAAGCAAGCTTTGGTGCTTAGCTCAGTTGTTAAGGCGTTCGTGTTCGGAGCGTGAGGGGCTAGGTTGAAATCCTTCTGCTGCGATGAAGGTTTTTTTTTTTTCCTTCGGTAGAACGCATTCACATGGTTCATATGCATTCGGGCAAAACAAGCTTTGGTGCTTAGCTCAGTTGTTAAGGCGTTCGTCTTCGGAGCGTGAGGGGCTAGGTTCAAATCCATCTGCTACGATGAAGGTTTTTTTATTTTCCTTCGGTAGAACGCATTCACATGGTTCATATGCATTTGGGCAAAGCAAGCGTTGGTGCTTAGCTCAGTTGTTAAGGCGCTCGGCTTCGGAGCGTGAGGGGCTAGGTTCAAATCCATCTGCTGCGATGAAGGTTTTTTTTCCTTCGGTAGGACGCATTCACATGGTTCATATGCATTTGGGCAAAGCAAGCTTTGGTGCTTAGCTCAGTTGTTAAGGCGCTCGGCTTCGGAGCGTGAGGGGCTAGGTTCAAATCCTTCTGCTGCGATGAAGGTTTTTTTTTTCCTTCGGTAGAACGCATTCACATGGTTCATATGCATTCGGGCAAAGCAAGCTTTGGTGCTTAGCTCAGTTGTTAAGGCGCTCGGCTTCGGAGCGTGAGGGCCTAGGTTCAAATCCATCTGCTGCGATGAAGGTTTTTTTTTTTCCTTCGGTAGAACGCATTCACATGGTTCATATGCATTTGGGCTAAGCAAGCTTTGGTGCTTAGCTCAGTTGTTAAGGCGCTCGGCTTCGGAGCGTGAGGGCCTAGGTTCAAATCCTTCTGCTGCGATGAAGGTTTTTTTTTTTCCTTCGGTAGAACGCATTCACATGGTTCATATGCATTCGGGCAAAGCAAGCTTTGGTGCTTAGCTCAGTTGTTAAGGCGCTCGGCTTCGGAGCGTGAGGGCCTAGGTTCAAATCCTTCTGCTGCGATGAAGGTTTTTTTTTTCCTTCGGTAGAACGCATTCACATGGTTCATATGCATTTGGGCTAAGCAAGCTTTGGTGCTTAGCTCAGTTGTTAAGGCGCTCGGCTTCGGAGCGTGAGGGCCTAGGTTCAAATCCATCTGCTGCGATGAAGGTTTTTTTTTTTCCTTCGGTAGAACGCATTCACATGGTTCATATGCATTCGGGCAAAGCAAGCTTTGGTGCTTAGCTCAGTTGTTAAGGCGCTCGGCTTCGGAGCGTGAGGGCCTAGGTTCAAATCCTTCTGCTGCGATGAAGGTTTTTTTTTTCCTTCGGTAGAACGCATTCACATGGTTCATATGCATTTGGGCTAAGCAAGCTTTGGTGCTTAGCTCAGTTGTTAAGGCGCTCGGCTTCGGAGCGTGAGGGCCTAGGTTCAAATCCATCTGCTGCGATGAAGGTTTTTTTTTCCTTCGGTAGGACGCATTCACATGGTTCATATGCATTCGGGCAAAGCAAGCTTTGGTGCTTAGCTCAGTTGTTAAGGCGTTCGTCTTCGGAGCGTGAGGGGCTAGGTTCAAATCCATCTGCTACGATGAAGGTTTTTTTATTTTCCTTCGGTAGAACGCATTCACATGGTTCATATGCATTTGGGCAAAGCAAGCTTTGGTGCTTAGCTCAGTTGTTAAGGCGCTCGGCTTCGGAGCGTGAGGGGCTAGGTTGAAATCCATCTGCTGCGATGAAGGTTTTTTTTTCCTTCGGTAGGACGCATTCACATGGTTCATATGCATTCGGGCAAAGCAAGCTTTGGTGCTTAGCTCAGTTGTTAAGGCGTTCGTCTTCGGAGCGTGAGGGGCTAGGTTCAAATCCATCTGCTACGATGAAGGTTTTTTTTATTTTCCTTCGGTAGAACGCATTCACATGGTTCATATGCATTTGGGCAAAGCAAGCGTTGGTGCTTAGCTCAGTTGTTAAGGCGCTCGGCTTCGGAGCGTGAGGGCCTAGGTTCAAATCCATCTGCTGCGATGAAGGTTTTTTTTTCCTTCGGTAGGACGCATTCACATGGTTCATATGCATTCGGGCAAAGCAAGCTTTGGTGCTTAGCTCAGTTGTTAAGGCGTTCGTCTTCGGAGCGTGAGGGGCTAGGTTCAAATCCATCTGCTACGATGAAGGTTTTTTTTATTTTCCTTCGGTAGAACGCATTCACATGGTTCATATGCATTTGGGCAAAGCAAGCTTTGGTGCTTAGCTCAGTTGTTAAGGCGCTCGGCTTCGGAGCGTGAGGGGCTAGGTTGAAATCCATCTGCTGCGATGAAGGTTTTTTTTTCCTTCGGTAGGACGCATTCACATGGTTCATATGCATTCGGGCAAAGCAAGCTTTGGTGCTTAGCTCAGTTGTTAAGGCGTTCGTCTTCGGAGCGTGAGGGGCTAGGTTCAAATCCATCTGCTACGATGAAGGTTTTTTTATTTTCCTTCGGTAGGACGCATTCACATGGTTCATATGCATTCGGGCAAAGCAAGCTTTGGTGCTTAGCTCAGTTGTTAAGGCGCTCGGCTTCGGAGCGTGAGGGCCTAGGTTCAAATCCATCTGCTGCGATGAAGGTTTTTTTTTTTTCCTTCGGTAGGACGCATTCACATGGTTCATATGCATTCGGGCAAAGCAAGCGTTGGTGCTTAGCTCAGTTGTTAAGGCGCTCGGCTTCGGAGCGTGAGGGGCTAGGTTCAAATCCTTCTGCTGCGATGAAGGTTTTTTTTTTCCTTCGGTAGGACGCATTCACATGGTTCATATGCATTCGGGCAAAGCAAGCGTTGGTGCTTAGCTCAGTTGTTAAGGCGTTCGTGTTCGGAGCGTGAGGGCCTAGGTTCAAATCCATCTGCTGCGATGAAGGTTTTTTTTTCCTTCGGTAGGACGCATTCACATGGTTCATATGCATTCGGGCCAAGCAAGCGTTGGTGCTTAGCTCAGTTGTTAAGGCGCTCGGCTTCGGAGCGTGAGGGGCTAGGTTCAAATCCTTCTGCTGCGCTGAAGTTTCTTTTTCTTCGTCGGTAGGACGCAGTCACATGGTTCATATGCATTCGAGCGGCAAGGTGTGACGTCAGACAAAAGTTGAGCCTTATCATGGGTGATAAGGGCCTCAACTTTTTCGACTGTTCTTGGCCATCTGCTGCGGTCAAGCCAACATATCAGGGGAACCTGTAGCTAGGAAGGAACGCAAAATACTCCCATCGCTGCGTGGTGTGACGTCAGACAAAGGTTGAACCTTATCATGGCTGATAAGAGCCTCAACTTTTTCGACTGCTTTTAGGCACCTCTTGCGGTGAAGCCAACGCATCAGGGGAACCTGTAGCTCGGAAGGAACGCAAAGTACTCCCATCGCTGCGTGTTGTGACGTCCGACAAAAGTTGAGCCTTATCAGGGCAGATAAGGCCTCAACTTTTTCGACTGCTTTTGGCCATTTATAACGGGGAAGCCAACGCATCAGGGGAACCTTTAGCTCGGAACAAACGCATAGCACGCCCATCACTGCAAGCTGTGACGTCAGACAAAAGTTGAGCCTTATCAGGGGTGATAAGGGCCTCAACTTTTTCGACTGCTTTTGGCCATTTATAACGGGGAAGCCAAAGCATCGGGCGAACCTAGCTCGGAAGAAAGGCATAGCACGCCCATCGCTGCAAGGTGTGACGTCAGAAAAAAGTTGAGCCTTATCAGGGGTGATAAGGGCCTCAACTTTTTCGACGGCTTTTGGCCGTTTATAACGGGGACGCGAACGCAGCAGGCGAACCTAGCTCAGAACAAAGGCATAGCACGCCCATCACTGCAAGCTGTGACGTCAGACAAAAGTAGAGCCTTATCAGGGGTGATAAGGGCCTCAACTTTTTCGACTGCTTTTGGCTGTGTATTGCGGGGAAGCCAACGCATCAGGGGAACCTTTAGCTCGGAACAAACGCATAGCACGCCCATCACTGCAAGCTGTGACGTCAGACAAAAGTTGAGCCTTATCATGTGTGATAAGGGCCTCAACTTATTCGACTGCTTTTAGGCAACTATTGCGGTGAAGCCAACGCATCAGGGGAACGCTTGCCTGGGACTTCTCGCACAGATATAAACCACTGACTAGAAAATGCAAGCAATTGGGTATGGTGGGAAGTTTGCTTAATTAAACGAATTGGGCTAATTATCTCATACGGTCGTTGCACTGTAAACATTGTGGTATGGTTTGTCCTTTTGCAGCTAGATGTGTAGAGCGTCAGCACCCAACGCAATCAACAACGAAGCTGTGATTGTCCGCCCGTCTCCATGTCACATAGGACGGATGATTGTTACAAAAAAAAAAAAAAAAAAAAAAAAAAAAAAAAAAAAAAAAAAAAAAAAAACTTTCCTCGCGATGTTGGGAGTTTAACCTAGTCCCTCCGATCCGAAGGCGAGCATCTTAAGCGCTAAGCTATACACGGACACTTGCAGATCGCGATTTCATCAAAGCCATGTAACTGCGTTGTATTGGCGATAGAAAAAAACAATAATAAAAGGATTCAATAGTCAACTCCGCGCCAAATTTACGACCACACATGAGAAGAAACACATAGACAGGACGGGCGCTCACTTGCAACTGTTTATTCCTTGAGGAATACAGGGTAATATAAACCCCCTGTCGCCAACGCATGTGCAACATGCTCAAGCCATCTTCTACCTAATCACACTAACGGACACATTCGAGATACCGCACTTCCGACTCGTACAGGTTGATTGAAGTTTCGCTGACACAATTGCTACCCCGTTTTTGTATGAAAAACGCCTCCAAAAATTCCCGTGCTACCTTGTTTTTGCTTTTACCCAAAATTCGCATGATGTCACATGCGCGCTTAAATGTGCGCCGTCCCTATTTCTTACAGCGAGAGCGTGTTCCTTTGCTCGATCATTAGGGGCTTTTAGCTTGTACGTATACTTCTTTACGTTACCGTGTTACCGGATACCGGAAGGAATCTGCGCATGCGCGGGCCTTTACGGAACGTAAACTTTCTACGGAACGTAAACTACTCGCCGGATAGGCTTTTACGTTTGCGGCCCTACCTCGCAAATCCACCTTCGTTCGTGGCTACGAGCGATATTCAGTTTGCGGAGACTCCTGCCGCCGAGTCAAAATAAGCCGTAGTGCGAATGCGAATTGCGATCACCTTGTTTCAGTCGGCTTACCGAAGCTAGAGCGACGTAAACGTGAGAGGCCTAAAACGCCTAAAGCCCCCGACAGGCTGGATAGGTGGCGCCATCTAGCGGGGTCAATGTGAAACAGGCAAGCACAAAATTGTTATTGCAGAAACATCGCGCATTTTACTCCTTGCGTAAATGCCTTGCAGTGAAATAATTATGAATGAGTTGCCTTTTTAATCATTTTATCCCTTAAATACTAGATGATAACAAACGTGTTCATGACTGTGGTTGCACGAAGCGTCACAAGATGTCGACACCATCGTCGCTAACCCGATATTTTTTGCACCCTTTTTCGTAAACCGAGATACTGTACACGCTAAAAACCTTTCTTATTATTTTGCCCAAGCAATTATTCAATCTTATCTAAATGAAGTAAAGTTTAAACGCAGTTATCATCACCATTTGGTGGTTTTGCGCAAACGTAAAGGTTTACGTTTACGCATGCACGTAAACGTTTACGTATGAGGAGCTAAAACTTTTCTGCAGCATGCGTTCCGGTAAGACGGTAAACGCAATCCGGTAACCGGTAACACGGTAACGTAAAAAAGTATACGTACAAGCTAAAAGCCCCTATTGACGCAGCGCCCCGTCTGGCCAACATAGCTCTTTCCGCACGTTAGGGGGTATTTCATAGACCACTTCAGTGGCACATTTGGTGAACGGCCGCGCATGCTTCTTTTTGCAACCTTTCGGCTGTTGAGCATGGCTTCCTGTAATGCGAGGGCACAACTTCGCCAGTTTGTTCGGGGCTGTGAATACCAGCGGTACGCCATGCCGACTCGCAACCTTTTTAAGGTTGTGTGTACTTGTCGGCTGGACATTTCTTTTTTTTTTCTTTTTTTTTTTTTTTTTTGCGTCTGTTGCGGGCGCTGCGAATCCTCCAGGAGCCACCGTGCACTCATCGGAAGGGTTGGTGACAGAGTAGGTATACTTGTCGAGGCCAGCGGAATCATGTGATACTCCCTTTTAGGTGTTTCCGTTCTTTCATGGCAGCAACAGAGGCGGGAAGCAGGGAGCACGGATTCTGGCGAGCACAAAGTCACTATCCACAGTGAGAAACACATTAAATTCATTTTTTTTTCACTGCTTTCTGCCTGAAAACGAGGTTGTGTCAACCAGTTCCTGCGCCAAAGCTTTTATTTCAGCTAGAAATCAGGGCGGCAAAAGTTTTGTTCAGACCCGCGTGTCCTGATGCGCGCGCATCGAGCCACGCAGCGTTGAACGCAAGATGCGAAATTGAGCCATTGCTGGAAAAAATGCGAAGTCGATACACACATCACCCTCCACCATGGCTGAGCCAGAAGGGGGGGGGGGGGGGACGCGCGTCTTATTTTCTTCGTGCACCTAGCGGCAAATTTCTGCGTCACTGGGCCGTCCACTGAGAGCTACTCTCTCGTCAGTGGAAGGTACCTACTTTTCTTTCGTCCGAGCGAAGTGGAATCTTGGGCCTCGCGACCGAAGTGGTGGCGTCTCACACGCATGTGCAAATTGACCGCATATCTGTTTCCATCTCTATATTAAGTGCGGGGCAGTTTAGGGGGCCAGGCTGTCCTTTCCTGCCGTCGTCGCTTGGCATAACGCAGGCAAAAACCACATATAGCATAGCCAGCTGTAGCATATTGAGCGTGGTCTTCCTCTTGTTTCATCAATGCGAAACAGCGCGAAAAAACGAGGACACAGAAAGACAGACAGGACCGAGCGCTGAACTATACCAACAAATTCGTTAAACTGTCATGGAGATCGACTATTTGCACCGTTAAGTAGATGCCATGTATACGGTAGGGCGCATGCGCCGTTTCAGTCCCCCCTCCCCCCTCCTCTCATGTGAAGAAGCGTATTTTTTCGTGCACGCACAAATAAACGCATTTGTTGGTAGTTCAGCGCTTGGTCCCGTCGGTCTTTCTGTGTCCTCGCTTCGCGCTGTTTCGCATTGATCAAGCCGTACCAACAAGCTCGAATCCATACCCTTTTAAAGTTCCTCTTGTTCTCCGAGCGCCTTGATGATCATATTAACGCAGGCAAAGCCACATATATCATAGCCAACTGTAGCATAATGAGCGCTCGCTCGCGCGAAAGAGGTCTTCTTCCTCTTGTTCATCGAGCGCCTTGATGATGATCACTTCTGATCATCAGCAAAAAAAAAAAAAAACTAGTGCGGTTGGCGTAACGCAGACAAAACCACGATAAAAAAAAATGAAAATAAAGGAGGAAGCAAGCGCGAAATAGAGAAAGGGAGAAAATAGGAAGAAGAATAGAAAGAGTAAGAGAAAGAAATAGACAAAGAGAAAGAAATAAATAAATAGAAATAAAAAGCAAAAACAAAAAGAAGACAGAAAAAAAAAACGGAAAATCGGAAACAGAAAGAAAGAGAGGGGGGAAAGAAAAAGAAAATCGAAGAGAAACAAAGGAGGTTGCCCAGCTCCGCACTTCCTTCAGGCTTGGCGCCCTTAGTGCGAAGCTGCCTTAGTTTTTTCTATTTCGCTTTCAAAATATTTATTTCCCGTCTCTCTCTCTCCCATCTCGCTAATCCCGTTTCGCCACTGCGTTAATCTCCCTGCATTACAATCTTCCTTCCTCAGGAGAGAAACCTGAAATCGTGAGGACGATAATGAATATTTGGACGAAGAGTTCAATTCAGTAACAAACAAACAAAAATAAAACAAAGAAGCTGCAAATACTTCCCGTCTTGAAGGACAGTGAATGAACCCACGACAACGTCCCTCTGTTTAAATCCCAGAGGAAAGCGAGGTATTTATTTTTTACTTTCTGGTATCGAAGCTTGCAGGCGGTCACGTACGCATTCCAAAAGTCGTGTCCACACGGTCGTGTATGGCTCACGCGACAACTTCGTGGTCATTTTTATTCTATCACAGGCATACATATATGCAGACGCAATGGTCGTGAAAGGAGGCAAGGACCACGGGAGAAATGTGACATTTTTTTTTTATCCTTCTTCAAAGTCAACCAAATCAGCGCACCAGCTAAATTGATTATGAGAGACAAGCTGAGAGGTCGGAGGTAACGGGAACGCCAAGGAAGAAATTGAGCTTGACGAAACTTAATCAGATCATCTCTAACTACCGACGAGCACCAAAACACTTGCTTTTTCACTAAACATAAATCAAAATTAAGCTACACTACTGACTGTTCTACGTGCTAAAACCACGATATGAAGCACGCTGTTGTATGGGTTAACTCTGGCCACCCGAGATTTTTTTCACGTGCTATTATAAAACATAGGTACGCGAGCTTTCTTATTTTCATTGAAATGCTGCCACTGCAGTAGCGATCAAAACCGCGCCCACGAACTCGTCATAATCAACTGGCTACCTCGATGAATGTCATTAAACTTGTAAACATTAAAGTATTCGTTTATCCATTACGGCGGCAATAGCGGGACACCGACCATTGAAATAAAGCTTTGGAACAAGACACGACGTTTAGGCTTCCCCACGGCAGTACGGCAGCCGAAACGTAGTTTGTTAGTCCTTCAATGCGTTCGCTTTGGGGTCAGTGTCCCCTATAGTTTTCACCCTGATCATCCCTGGAGGCGGTCGTGCATCGGCCGGCGACCATAGCTGTCGCATTTGGCGACTTTGTGTGCAACAGCATGTGTGCATGCTCTTCCCCTTTGGTTAATGACGAGCTTCAAGTGCCATAATAGTGCATGGCAATCAGATTTGAAATTCTTCACGATCACTGCCTAGTCCTACTTTTTTTTTAACTTTGTAATCGCTCAGCCTCGGGCGGAATGTAGAGACACACGTATGTGTAACCCCGTATCAGTATCAGTATTGGATAACACCCTATCAGTATTGGAACAAGATGAAGTTGGGCGAGTATTTTATGCGCCAACTAAACGAAGGATGAGAAAAGGAGTGCACTGGACATGCGCTGACGTCCTGTGTACTCATCTCGTCCTTCGTTTAGTAACACGCTGTTTCATCAAAATGACCTTCGACTAACTTGCCCTACTTACCCACACCATGGCCTGCATCAGAGCACCAGGTTCATCGAAAAATTGACGCAGCGTGCGAGGATTTCCACACCTCGAGGGGAGTGACTTCATTGACTACAACTACGCACACAATTCTTGAAGTTCGTGACCAAAGATGAAGTTGCTCGCTTGTACAAAGCGGCGAGCACGACGTGGACAACGTCATTACGACATACAATGTTCGTAGCCGTCCGAGGCTCGAGACGACTACGGTCGTTTGCCGGCGGCGGCGCCTTTCGGAATGACCCAGACCTTTCTCGAGCTGAGCGCCCTGTGTATGGCCCGCGGAGCAAAGGCGACCGCGAGTTGCCGCAGTCGCCTCGGAAGTCGTCGAAGGCCAGGTCCCAGACGGCGACACATAAGCCCGGCATGCCTATGTCGCTGCCCATGCGTGACAGCTTGAGCGGCAGCGACTGGATGCCCTCGTAGGCGACCCAGTCGCGGAAGCGCACCGCGTAGCTGCACATGCCGTCCGGGTCGACGCTGTCTCGCAGAAGGTATTGGCACACGAGCGGGTACTCGAGCACGCCTCGGGCCTGGCTGTCCCCGGCCGCCGGGCCCGCTCGGCTGGCGGCGCTGCCCGCGTGGAAGGCACCCGACGAGCGCAGCGTCCACCGCCCGTGAGCGACACGCTGAAGCAGAGCCGCTGGCGGTGCTCGCGCGGCACCTCGTATACTTTAGCCTGCGCATCACATCACGCATCGTGGGGCCGCTCCTGCGCAGAAGAGAGAGAGAGAGAGATGAAAGGAAGATGATAATGATGCTCCTGTGATGATTGGCACATGCGTTCTCGCCAGGATCGGCCAAAAGGCGGGCAGATCATATGGTCTTAAATTTTTCAGGTGCTACTAGAGGTTACGGGCTCATGGTCAAACAAACGTTACAGAAGCAAAGGTATACATGCTCGTTTATCCATGTTCGTTTACCCGAAGAAATGTCCTATTTGCTACCCTACAAGAGGAGCGAGAGCTGGAAGGGGGCTAGAAAGGCAAGGGGCAAAGCATGAGACGAACAGAAACTGAGCACACGTCCACTATTATTGTTGTTCAAGGTACAATGCTTTTCAGCAGTCTTTGTTAGGACCAAGGTACAGCGTCTATGGAGAAGGGTGTAGTGGAGGAAAATGGATGAAGAAGAGGAGAGGATCAGCAAGGAAAAGCACTACATTTGGTAAAGGTCGTGGTTACGACTGTGGCCCTAGTTCGGGATAAAGCAATTCATGCAGTGTGTGTTTGTGTGAGCGAGCGAGGACTATTTAATCTGTCGAATTGTCATGGTGCCCGCACAGAGCGCCATCCGCACGCCATAATTGTGTCTTAAGGGGCTGATATACCCCAGCGTAGCGTCCGCGAGGGTGCGCGCGTCACGGCGACGTTACGTTAGCAAAACACAGCCCTTTATAATCAGGGGCCGGCGGCTGACCGCCGACGCAGCCGGTGGCCCCTGACGGGCTCGGGCGTCGCTCGGCTCCGAATAGCTCCTGCTGCATTTTGCGCCGGGCGCGCCGAACTCGTCTGCACCTAACGCCCTTCCTTGTCACCCGTAGAAATTCGGCCCGAAGAACATGCGCTCTACTTATTACTGCGCATGTGTGCATTACGCGGCCACATCAAATTCTTGGCGAAAACGGCAATTGAGGCGACGAGCCCGTTGAGCGAAACTGCACGTGTGTAGCGCGGGCCGCTTCGCTCACTAAACGATCAAAGCTTATCACCCTCGGGATAACGCGGCAGTAAACTCGGCGGCAGCTTGAAACGGACGACAGCAGCGATTGTACTGTCAAGGCCGCGGCAGGGGTGCTATCGCGGAGCGATGGCTGATGCTACGCTATTACTATCGTCCAACACTCGCGGCTGGCTGATCGCGTTGATAACGCGGACGGACCGTCGCTCTGACCACTGGCCAAGCGCGAAAAGCACGAAAAGCATTGGCATCGGAAAAGGCGTCGTTCGGCGATTGCTCCCCCTGTGCGAGCGGCTGAGAACATCCTTCCAAATATCTGCGCATGTTGCCGCTAGAGGCGCCTTCATGAGTTACGCCTACACGGAGCCTATATACCAGGGGTCTCAAACACGCGGCCCGCGATCCCCTCGGTTGCGGCCCGCACATGGCTATGTTCCTCCCATATATATATATATATATATATATATATATATATATATATATATATATATATATATATATATATATATATATATATATATATATATATATATATATATATATCTTTTTTTTTTTATTGTCATGATAAGTACATTTGTGGCCTACACAGGCATGACTGGTCTAAAACATTGTTTTCATGAGGCACCCCATGTGGTCACCATGTGTTGAAGCGTAACTGTGAAAAAAAAGAGTATTTCAGGCTTGGAAGGGTAGCGCTAGTAGACATGGACATATGGAAGACACACAGACGGAAGCGCCTGTGTCACGTGGAATAGTCACGTGGCCAAGAGAGAGAAAAAAAGCGATGTGTATATGTAAGGCGGGTTTTTTCAATAAAAAATCAGTTGCTAGAGCGCTTCCGTCTGTGTGTCTGTGTGCCTTCTATATGTCCATGTCTACTAGCGCTACCCTTCCAAGCATGAATTTCCAACTCGCCCAAGAAACAGCACTCTTGAGTATTTCAGAATCGACGTACAGATTTTACTCATTTTGGAGATCGGTATTGATATGCTGTTGGATGGAATCCTGACCCCAAATCTTCTTCAGAAATAACCCGTATATGAGATATGGGAAAGGTTTTCTTTTCAGTGGTAGTGTTTCCTGACAATGTGTACGAACAGGAATCCCCCCCCCTCCCATTGCTCTTACATTCTTCCCTGACCAGGCCCTTGCGGGAATAAATTCTGCGACTGCGGCCCGCTGCCTGAGATGAGTTTGAGACCCCTGCTATATACGGACCAGTGTGCTAAGCTCCGCGCACGCGTGTAGTATCGAGACTCACAAAATATCTATAATGCGCTTTCCCTAGAATATCGCCGCTGCTGTTGTGTCAGTTTTTCTCGCGTACTTGCTCACTCACCACGTTCTTTAGTTTCGTGTTTTTTCTCGCAATAATTTCGGTGCTTCATGTCACAGAAATTATTGAGGTTAAGTGTGGTTGAGATTAAGTGCGGAAACTCGTATTGCTGTCAGATTGTGTCGTCGTGCAGCATCGTAGCTGCTGTCACGCTCGTAGGTACCACTTTAGATGGCCACCTCGTTAATTTATTTTCCTTTTTAGTTGGTTACCTCATGAGGAGCATCAACCTGTAGGTAGACATGACGTGTGTCACCAGTCGTCACCTCAGTGAGGCGAAGGATGTTTAATTATTACGAAGGCCACGTCGCTGAGTTCGCCGTCGAAAAAGTTTATTTCGACCATGGTGTTTGTTTTGCAAGTGTTGATATCTTTGGTGCCCCCAAGGTGCGGGCCCCGCCTGAAGTTAACATTACCCTTTGTGACGCGGCAGTAGATCGGACCAGCATTTCGCGTAAATCAGGGTTTAACGTAATCCCTGGCGACTGTTGTAAACGGACATCTCGGCATTTCCGAAATCATTGTGAGCGTAGCTGTATTATATTGTTTCATTTTCCGAATACGTTAAATGATTGTTTACGACTCATGCGAAGTCTCCTGTTGGAGAAAGGGCCATTCTGTCAAATTGCCTAGATTATTTGCAGAGGCAGACGTAACTCTCATGGTAAACCGCAATGCAGTTAGTGAATCGAAAACGTCCTAATTTCATTTGAAGGAAGGAATTGTAAACTTAAGGGCTCGTTTGCTTTGTTAAACACAGTATTAATGAGAACTAACAGACAAATATGCCAAGGAAAGTATAGGGGAAGCTATTAGAAGTAATTGTAATGTAAATGTGAAGAAACGAAAGTGGACGAAAAGATAACTTGCCACCGGCAGGATCCGAACCTGCGACCTTCGAATAACGCGTCCGATGCTCTACCATTTACTATTTCTACTATTTCATTTGTAATTTGTAATACTTCGGCACACATGTTTTAACCCCGAAGTCTATGCCTAGTTGTATTGAACTTAAAACTACTTAGCATATTGTCATACCACCGATTTTTGGGGCTACACAGTGAAAACAACGAACGTCTTGCTGTCCTGCATCACGATTTTCACAGTGAATTTTCCGTTCGGAATGAAGTTTGCCTATCCTAAGCTATACTATCAAAACTTTCTACAGCTTAAATAACTTTTACTAGTTATGAAACCTCCCACTTGGTAGCTTGAAAGAGTTTCATCGCGAAATTGAGGAGTAATCGCCACCGTACTGCTGAAGAGCGGGAACACGATGGGAGCAGAAAAGGGATACAATAGGCGGCGGAGCAGGCGAGTCCTTGCCGTGACGTCACATCACCGCGACAGCAGCGACGCCAGTGTTCGTTCTCGCGGCTAATACGTAACGCGGACCCCGCATACACCTCAGCGGTCCACGCCTCGTTGTTATCCCGATGGTCTTTCGTCGCATCACGCCGTCACAACCATAGAGTTTCCTAAAATTAACTAGAGGGGACTCTGGCGCTGCGATCGTTCAGCCACCATGGGAATGATGGGTAGTACACAAATTTGCCTAGTCTTCGTGCTTCCGGCTTCGAACGCATTTGTGGCTTTGTTTATTGATGTGTTTTGGTTCTGTTTCTGATAAAATAATGGACTGTTGCGAACTTCGTGAGCCGATTTGAATTCGTGAGCCTAAAAAGGCCAGGGTGGTGAAGCGTAACGGCTAAACCTTTGCTGAACTTCGTATTGCGGCAAAGCGGAATCAGGCCACACGGAGCCAAAAGTACGAAGACTAGGCAAGAGTAGGCAAATTTGTATACTACCCATCATTCCCATGCTGGCTGAAGTATAGTGCCTAGAATATACTGGCTAGTGTGCTGACCGCGCGTGTTCGCGTGGCCACCGCGCTGATGCCTTCCCACAGTCACCGCACGGCGGCGCTGCGACTCGCTAAGGTCCCCCGCGCGTCGGCGGCTTCGGTGCTTTCAGCTGCGTAGCACTGCGCTTGCTGCCGCGAATGTAGTGTTCTTCGTTGCTTTTAGCACACTCGTCAAAGCACTTGATCGGAAGGGGAAAATCTTAGCGCCAAATTACTGCCCGTAGAGAATCCATGACTGGTTCGGCACTACAAAACGACGAAGCATTTCACGCGTACCTCACGTCGTCTGCTAGTTATCGCGACTCGGTGCTCCCCCCACCAAAGCGAAGTAGAAAATTCGCAATGAATATACACCGACACACCCAAATTGCCTGTGGAAAATAATCAGCGAAAGTTGACAGGTTAGACGCAAGAAATCGTGTCGTAAGGATGGCTCACGGCAATTTCGATCGCGATCAATTCCGACTCGGATTCTTCGCTGCTACACGGGAACATTCACTGGCGATTTTATTCGCAGAAGGGTGTCTTGAAGCGCAAGTTGGTATTTGTCATTCCGTTGAAAACAGCGCGAAAACGGGTCGAAGACTAAGCAACAGCGCTTCTGTTGTTTATTCCTAAGCCTTCATCCAGTTCTCGCGCTGAGTGATTTTACTCGAAGTCGATCTAGTTAACTGCTATTCGCACCTCTCAGTCGTGGTCATATTTTATTATATTAGCGGCGCATCACACTCGGTATGATGCACCATCATGGACTTGCAGAGTGTAACCTACACGTGCCGAGGTAGTCGGGTCGTGACACGCTACTTAATCGCGAGCAGATACTTGAGCCGGAGCGGGTCGACAGTAATCACAAATGTCCATGTATCGCTGGTATTACACAAATGCACTAATCTTTCTTGCAAACATTATGAAACTAGCTTTTGCACTTTGTTCGCCTCAACAACAAAATGGTGTTCGTATAGTGCTGCAGATATCAGCATAGGCCCCATACTTCGGGATCGGTTGTTTCGATGTTTCTGCAGTACAGATGTACCTGCTGCATTGTTTTACTACATGAGCAAGTGTGCATTGAACAGAGAATGGTTAATATGCAAATGCACGGTGGGGGTGGGGTCACTTTCACTGTTCCGCGTTTTCCAGCATGACATACGTATTTTCTAGACCACATGCGATGAACATAAGCTAGTCTAAATAGGATTCAGAAGGAGAGGTAAACGCAAAAAAAAAAAAAAAAAAAAAAAAAAAAAAAAAAAAAAAGACGAACAGGGGTCATTAGTCAAGAACAACATCTCCATTAGATCATTTCATTACAGTCTAGCAGTGTGATTGGCTGAAAAACATTTTCGTGCGAAGCATATCTTTATGAGTATTATGCGATCTTGCTTTTAAACACAATGAATTAACAGAATTAACAGTTTAAGGTGGGGGTGAGACTTCCTGTGGTCAAATTATCATATAGAGCATTTCAAATTTCAAATTATCTGATAGAGCATTTCTTTGAGAAAATATATCGCATTTGGGCACTCGCGATTTCAAAAAGAATTTGAGGTCCCTTTTTTTTTTTTGACACACTGACAGGTAATGCGCGCGTACTCCTACGTTATTTCTGCGTTTTTCTCAAAAGAACATTTTTGGAATTTCTGTACCTTTTGCTCGGGAACTAGCGGGCGTAAAAAAAAACAAAGATTTCCACGTGTTATCTAATGGCATTTACATAACTGGTACTAGAGTCAAAGCCTATGCGCATTTGTATTTTTTTAGTATAAAAAATAATTCATAAGTGGCCATTTTCATAAATCAACAAACGGAAAAAAAACATGACAAATCTAGTTTTTGTTATACGCTCATAATTTTAGTTCCACTACTGTAAAGCATTAGTCACTACCTTTTTTGCAAAATTACAATGCTCCACAGATGGCAGATATTATTTAAGCAGTGCATTAGTAGAAAAACAAACAAAAATAAAAAAAATTAACAATTTCGAACTATCTCTCAGCTCTAATGCAACCTGCGTCTACCTTTAAAATACCTCGAAAATTTTAGTCATAGCTTTCATTACCACTGCTGTATAGCCAAGATATGAAACTCACTTTCAAAGTTTCACGCCACCTCAATAACTGAAAATGTAATCTGAACTTCACTTTGAAAAATCCCACCGTTCCGCAACTAAATTAGCCATCAACTCATCAAACATAAGTAATGTGCAAAACACACAACACGCGCATAATTACTCTTTGCAGTTCTCATTTACACGTTCGTACACGAAGATTAGCGCGAACACGGTAAAAACAGCGCAAACGTCACCAAGATAACTTTGGACACGGGGAACGGAGCCCTGATAAGCTGCGGAAGCACTAACATACACCGCAACACCGCCGCGTGTGCTACACCTTTGCGACAAGCGTCGCCGCCTACCGGCCAAAGTTGGAAGGCATCACCGGCGCTGCCACCTCCTCCCATTGAAAATCCCCTCCGCTCAGCACACTAGCCAGTATATTCTAGGCACTATAGGGAACCAGCGCTGGAGTTTTGGCGGTGCGGGCAGCGCCGCCCTGGTGGTCAAAGCGCGCACCTCTCAGCCGCTCCCGCAGACGAGAGCGGCCACTGGTAGAGGCGGTGCGGGCGCGCTTCGCCGAAACAAAACCAAATGGCGCTGGCGGTACTGTTGCGTATTCAAGTGCCACGATATGTAGAGATGAGCGAGGACGTATCCGTCTACATTTTTCCTTTTAAATCATATGAATAAAAACGGCGGTGGCGTTGCATCCAAGCGGACGGGCGAGCAGAGTATGGTCTGCTCTTGCTCTCCTGTCTAGTGGCGTCGGGCTGGTTTCTAAACCGAATTGTTCGTGTCTGCTAGATTTATACGATAGTCAAGGCGGCCACCAGTCAAAACCAGGGCCGAACACCAGCATTTAACCTGCAGTTTGTCCAAAATAAAACTAGCATATTATGCAGCATGTGGCATATCTAACAATTTTTTTTTATCTGACCACCACCACCAACCTCCTCCTGATGCCCCCGCGTTATCTTGAAGGATACGGCGGGCAAGTAGTCCACATTATTTGCAAACAGTTTCGTATAGAAGGAAAGCTGCCTTGTCTACGAGATGTTTACGGGGGCACGCTCGCCCAAGCCGCTGAACTAGCTGTTATAAAAAATACGCACACAATGGATACTCGATGTTGTGATGCCTCCGTTTAACTTAATTTGTGCTACAGACATGGGTCTTGTTACGAATAAAGCAGCGGTTTACTCGAGGCTTAGCTTTCTGGAGTCAGCCGATGCGGAAAGCTTCTATCTGCATTGGATGCCGTGCCGAAGTGACATCGGAATTTATGCCTCGCTAGAGAATTGTCAAATGTCTTGGATTTTTACCTATGAAGGGAAGAAAAGTAAATTTAAGGGCTCGTTGTTTCTTTCACAATAAACACAATATTAATTAGAACTAACAGACATTGGAGTTTTACTTGTTTAATACGCCTAACCTAGTGTTTTAGATTTTCCGCTTGCCTGTGTCTCCTTAGAATAAAGGGGTTTGATCAACATCGATAATGGCTTGGGTTTTACGTGCCAGACAAGGTATGATTATGAGGCACGCCGTAGTGTGGGTACCAGGATCAATTTTGACCGCTTGGGGTTCTTTAATGTGCACATAAATCTAGGTACACGCGTGGTCTTTGTATTTCGCCCCCCATCGAAATGCCACCGCCGTGGCCGGAAATCTATACCACGGCCTCGAGTATAGCAGCGTGACACCATACGTGCTATATTACCACGGTGGTTTGCTTCATCAACGTCCGCGTGTACACATACCCCGCATTGGGAATACATACCACACCAGAAAAAAATTGACGGCGCTACTCCTTGTCTCTATTTTTCTTACTGCAGAAGTGGGCACCGGGATATCGACGCAGCACGTACTTATCAATAGAGGCGTGCAGCCTGCACTAGCCTGACACGAGTCCCATCGAGCAGCCAGAAAATGTTGACGAGGGAATCGCAATCATGGCACCGCACTGTCTCTTCGACGCCATAAGTCCGCTTTGCTGAGCTTCTCTCCGTTTTCCAGTGATTTGCAGTGAGAGTTACCTTCGGACAAAGTTCTTTTTTTTTTAAAGAACCACAGTGCAGTATTACTGGCGGAACGGCTGCTCGTGCTAAAATCAAGTAGGGGGAACGGCGTACGCGCGTGCTCTCGCCGCGGTACACTGCGGCCGGCCGTCTGGGCGCGAGCGGCTGAGTTGTGTCGCGACTCGCCGCCAGGTGCCCTTTTTCGGCGCGCCACCTATCCAGCGCTGGTCTCCTATAGCTGAAGCATCGTGTGTTGCAGCTCCCATAGACACTAGCGCCAGAGTTCCCTCTAGTGTATTTATAGGAAACTCTATATGGTGACAGCCACCGCTCCGTTTCTCCGGAAAAAATCCCCCCTCGCTTCTTCTCACGTCCCACTTTTCGACGGATGCGCACGAGAAGCAACAAACAGAGAACCAAAACGACCAGAGGTGTGTAAAGAATGGATGGATTGTTGGAAGGCCACCGCGATTCTCGTTCATAATACGGCACAAAACAAAGGAAGCGGTGGGGGAACAAAAGAGAGCGGTTGCCCTTCATTTTGTCACTTTTGTCCGGATCTACTCATTTGGCCGGGCGCGCCACCAAACGAGCGAGCTTACCTCACGCTTCCCCCTCTCCCCAGTCATCTGTCTCTCTCTCTCTGTCATTCTAAATAATAAAAAAACAAAAAAAAGTTAGTGGAACACAAACGGTTCCAGCGAAAAAGCATGCACACGAATGTGATCTCAGCTCCTTGCCTTTATGCCTACGTGTGAAACAAAAAGAACTTCCAACACGTGACGTGGAGATGGACAATGAGGATGAGAGTGAAATTAGACTACTGGCACCTATAGCCGTAATGGGAGCTCCAGAGTAATATACGCACACAGAAAGAATACATCGGTGAGGTGGCGAGGGGATCGGTCACGCGCTGCTAGCAGCGCGTTGAGGATCACAAGCGCACGTAAGCGCGTTGCAAGAGCCGTAAAACAAAGAGCGAAGAACGAGCAAACAAATAGGACAACGACAATAAAAATAAAGGGTGGGAAAGGTAGAAACGTACCTCTTATGGCTCTCTTTCATTATACTTTTCTTTATTTGTCTCTTTCTCTTCTTCTCTCCCGTTGCTTTCCTCGCCAGGCACCCCTCCTCCCTGCGACTTTGCCGTCCGTTACCGGGACGAAAAGTCGTCCGCGTCAAATCGGCCGGGCATCCCGGGATCGTGAGGTCGGTCACACCACGGCGCCGCGGCGACTCTTGTGGCACGCGCCGGGCACGTCGAACTTTGACGTTAACGATCAGGAGCTTTTGTGTTGCCTTCGAAATTCGATTCTTTACAAGTTCCCTATATCCGTTGGACTATCGAACTTTGGCTATCCTTTTTTTGTGTGCGTGAAATCTCGGACTCTTTTTAACTGGGGGACCTCAGCTCTAAAGAAGGGAGCCCCACGTTTTCGACGCTGAGCTTCGTAATCGAAGACATAGAGACGCGGTGGTCGTTGGCAGCCTCGCGAAGGCGTTGTCCTCTACGGGACAGTTCGACGAACGACGATATCGATATCGATCAACTCGCTTCTCGACGAAAGCTTTACGCTTTCGCTTTCGTTTGCCGCGTTGTACTTGCGGGAAATCCCCGACCGTCTTCAGTAAACTTCGAGAGAAGACAGCAGCACCGCAGACACCCGTAACCGGTTGGCGGTGGTTGTGATGGTTTTCGTTCAACATAACTCCTGGAGCGATAGACGACTCGGAGACTGCGCTCGCGCCGAGGTTACGACCCTCGAAGACCCCAACTAGCCGCCACGTGAGGCTGGCCGGCCGGCTCTGCGAAACTCGCAAGTCAGCGGACAGCGGAATGGAGGGTGTCGGCGCGGCGGTGTCAAGAAAGTACGCCTGGGCCATCGGGACATTGTGTGTCATTGGTAAGATAACATTTCTTGATCTTTCATAGAAGAAAGCATATGTATCATCCTGAACGAATCGGACAGTTTACTACGTTACACTTCGGGCCCACGTGCCTTGTTGATGTTCTGTTAGAGGTTACAGGACATTAAACTGCGAGGCTACACTTATGAAGACGACACGAAGACGCTCTCCAAACCACCGTGTCCTCTTTCTTTAGTCCACGTGGGGCTTTGCGCTATAAGCGTAATTCGAAGTGAAGGTTACGCACAACCTTTCATGGCTGCTGGACTGTAAATTAAGTGAATGTGCTAATGCTGTATGCGTAAATTGCATTGCGAGAGCTGTGCTAACCAAACAATTTGTGTGGAAGTTCTAGGAAGGCTCACGAAAGGGAAGCAATCATGCGCAGCTTCATAAGGGGTGACATGATTTGAACTGTGGACATAATTCGAACAAACGGTTGTGTCGATGAGCGCTTCAGGTGAAAAGGTGAAACGTGGATTTTTATCACTGAACTTTCCATCGCCATGTTGTTTCATTTGTTTGTTTCGTGTTTCGGTTTATTTATTTACTTATCTTGACTAGTTAGCTATAAATAGCGGCCTGTTTATTCTAACGCCATCACCTATTTAGTTTTCGCTTCACAATGGCAGAGAAACGAAGTAGATGAGGTGCTCTTCTTTGCCGCACCCTCTCCATATCTTCTCATGTGCGACAGAACAGAACTGAACGCTGTCATCCGCTTGACGACATGTAAGGTGATGAGAATGGTTTCCCTTACCGGGTAATTAAATGTGAGTCCGACATTTCCCGAGCCGCGGCCTTAATTATTTTCGAGGAAACTGTATCGATCTCTTTTTATTGAGTTTCTATGTTCGGGCGTTCTATCAGGCGGATAACAACGTGCGACTGTAAACGCGTCGAAGGACGCCGTTTGTTGTAAGGTAAGGTGCAACAACATCTCGTTGTTGATGCTGTTGGACAATCAACAAAAATTTAAGTGGCCCGTAATAGCAAAGTATCTTGTTAGATACACCATTATTAGATGTACAATTCTGTAAATATATATATAAAAAAAAGGTTTATCGGATACTTTTCAACAAGGAGGACCTGAGCGGGTTTCCTTCGTGTCTTTTCAAGGAATGATGCTGATTGGACAGTCAACAGTAGAAGGCGCTAAGGGAGTCACTATTCTGGACTGCATCAGACAGGAGATCCCGGCAACGGTAAGAAATCTGCATGATTCCTTTCGCGCTACTGTTGTATTGAAAACCTGAAGTCGATTCCTACTTGAAAGATGTATATCGTTATACGTTTCAAATAGAATCAAAACAGCCTCATTTTTTAGTGGCAGAACCTAAAAACCGATGGCCATGAGGTGGAACACACCAAGTGGTACATGAGCAATGGCCTATGACTGTTGTATACTGCAAACAAAATAAATTTAGAAAAAAAATACAAGAATCCCTTCAAGTCTACGCGCTATTCTGGTAAATTGTTGGTCTGTTCTACGAAATCGATACGTTTGAGGCGACAATATATATGCAGCGTTAACAATACTACTTATTCTTTTGGTTATGCTTAACGGAGGTGTGGTCATTGGCACCACTGGGTCACTTAATATTCACCGCTCCGCGAATGGTGTGTTCGGCAAGAAAATTGGGTACTTACGTTGCTTGCCTACTTGTAATATCAAATCCTGGATGTGGGGTAGGCAAACAACGCTGCACCTTAGAACGCTCCTGCATCGGATGCATATTGCACAACCTCGGCTGGTCAAAATTAATACGGAGCTGTTGATGATAGCCTCGCTCGTACATACTATGTGCACAACTTTGGGATGTCAAGTACAATCAATCAATCAATCAATCAATCAATCAATCAATCAATCAATCAATCAATCAATCAATCAATCAATCAATCAATCAATCAATCAATCAATCAATCAATCAATCAATCAATCAACCAATCAATCAATCAATCAATCAATCAATCAATCAATCAATCATGATAAGGAGTTCAGGTATTTCCATGAAAACTATTCGTCAAATGAAGCCACAAGATCCATGAGCTTAAATACTGGGGGGCGATTTATTGCCACATGTTCGATGAACAGGCTTGTGGAGAACGTGCACCACATGGCGGAGTGACAGAGAAAACGCGGCTCATGCGGTGGGATAATACACAGAGCAATTTTCATATAGGCAGTGTATAGTACCTGTAGTTCAAAGTGTCGCTGAGTCGAGAAATGCAGGAGTAAATAAAATCACATTCAGTAAATCTCTTAGAGCACACGTTGTGCACACGAAAGGACAATTATTGCATTCGGGTTAAGGGCAAAAGCGATGAAAGCTGCAGGACAGCACGTTCATTGTAAGCAATTCGGCGCAGAACTGACAGGAAACTAAGAAAAGAAGAAGCGCCTGTTCTGCGCTCATTTTGTCGGAGTCCCTTTCAGTTTCGTGCTAAAATTGTTTAGAACGTGTAAAAACCATATGCTAACAATTTTCGCGCGCCGCATGTGACGCAAATCGTACGCTTTCAAATTCCTAATCTCTACAATTTATATTTATAGTTGGCCTTTAGAAAGAACTGACACACAATATGCATACTTGAAATATTCCGAGAAATATTTCTTGAATGGTTGCACTGAAATTTTACCATCTACGATTACTTTATAAGTATTCTGCGTACTCATGCTTTGCGCTAACATGTCCTTGGTTTGCGGTGATTTCAAATGGTTTGCGTGGTCGGTATCAACAGGTATACCACGCGTTTTAAGAGATGACAGTACGGCCGCCATCATTTGGGGTCTTAACGGAACTTCTTCCCCTCTGCTTAGTTTGCCAGTTATTATATTGCCCTCGCGATGTAAACGAACTGCTACTACACGTAATATTCTTACATAAGCTGTTCACAACAAACTGGAGTTGCGCAAGGGTGTCGGCAGCTCTAAAGAAGCGCCGCTCGTCGTGTGCTCTAGCACTCCCAAATTATGATTGTGCACCTTCTTTCCATACAGACAGTTGGCATATCAAAGGGGAGAGGTGAAAATTACATTTACCATATTTCAGGAAACTAAATATGCCTTTTTATGGACAATGAATTGGAGTTAATTAAACATACTGTTTGATAATGGTAAGCTCTTGATCTAAAGAGGGTGAGCGATGTCACAACGTTGGTCATTGCACGAGAAATGAAGAAGTCGATATGAAATGTCAGTAGGAACAGTTACACTTTTTTCTTTGCTGATTCAAATTTCTGGACGCATGATGCGTATATGTTATATTCGTATTTTGGCAGCTACACCGCGTATGATACCATAATTAGTAATGTGGAAATGCGCAGCACAGTCGTATTTGTCATGTGGCTGTGTACGTTGTCATTCTGACACTTTTGCGAATAAACTTTGAAAATGAGCTCGTTGATGTGTACTTTCGTTACTTCACGCTATGGTGCTCTGTGGTGCGCACTACAAAATTTGCGGACTACGCGCAAGGGTAATTTTGCCTTTATTCTTTGGAGCTTCCTTACATAGAGCATGCAAAACCCTAATGGAGTCATATACTGTATAATGGTTTAAGCACTTGCTTCTCTGAATAGCTGGCTACATATTTACTCACGCACAATGGCTGGCACAAGATGCAGAGTAGTAAGTGCGACACCCCACCCCACGTGTAGGGTAGCCAACCGAACTTACCTTGGTTAACCTCCCTGCCTTTCTTCTTCGTTTCTCTCTCATTGCGTTTCTTTATCCATTTCTGCAGGTTTCTCCAAAGTTCCAAGAGTGCGTAGACAACGTAACCATTGGGAGCTTCTACAAATTCATGACCGGTAAGTTTTAACTCTCTCTCTCTCTCTCTCTCTCTCTCTCTATATATATATATATATATATATATATATATATATATATATATATATATATATATATATATATATATATATATATATATATATATATATATATATATATATATATATATATAAAGAACTGTGGCGGATGTAGGCTAATAAGTTGAGTTGCTTCGTTGGCAACTTTATGTACACCTGAAGGGAACTTGTTTTAGTGCTGACAGAGCGAGTTGCATGGAAGGGGCCACACGACGCCTCGAAGCGCCCTTGTGGCTATATCGGCGTTTTCATAAGAAATATTTAAACAGAGCAAAAAAAGACGGAACAGACACAAAGACACACAGATACAGTATCTGTGTGTCTTTCTTTTTTTTTTGCGCTGTTTAAATCTTTTTCAGGTATGGCGTAGCCTGCCGGGGGGAAGGGGAGGTTCAGACCCTTCCTGGGATTCTTTAATTATGCAAGTGTATGTATACAGGCACGCATACAAACATACGCACGAACATAAAGTATGGTTGAGCCCCCCGCCAACCTCCTTTCAGCCCGAGAGAAATTTCTGGCTATGCTACTGGTATGAACCAACTCGCCCAAACATCCGTTTTAGGCTTTTTCGTGTCTGCCAGTACTAAAGCATTTTCACAGTGGACAACCCGCACGCCCATGTTACTTCGTGGACTTATTTAGATCTTTGTTTTTCCTGTCACCATACGCAGGGTTTGCAATGCATCCTGAGGCTCGCGAATGCAGTAAGTGTTTTCAAAAAATACTCTTGTTGCTTTGTTTGTGAGTATTGTAACGAAGCCTTGAGACGTGAAAAAGAGGTGGTATTGGGACGGTCACGAAGGCCGCAGCAAAACCGGCAAAAAATTAAGCTTGGGCGAACATGGGTCCAGCAAAACAAAACAGAGTACGGCGAGTACGGTTGTCGGTAGTCACAATCCGGTACAGGATGAAAAACGGCAGTGTTTCATACGTAGCCTGATCACTGGTGCTCGCGTCAGTTCTCAATTGTTCATGGCTGCTTTTGTCACTCACGCAAGTTAGCTCAAAGCTTCGATGCAGGATCCCGGAAACTTCCCATGTATGAAGGCACGTATTGCGCCGTGAGGCAGCTTGGTAACAATCGATGTTTTTCACTGTCTTCTGTTGTTTTTCACCGACTATCGTTGATAGTCGGTGAAATACAGTTCGCCAAAATAAAAAGCAAAATAAAACCATACGAATAAGAATTAACGTCAGTAGCTGTAGGGATGGCGAAGTGTCGGATTCTATAACCCTTTCCTGCCCGAGAAAAATATAATGGAGAAATTGCTAACTTGCTCAAAAATTATTGACGTTTGCTCTATTGTAATTAAGTTTTTAAAGGTTAAATTGTAAGAATTGGAGTTTTTGCCCCAGTAAACAGACCCGCACATATGTGCGGGCTGGGCTTTTATTCATGTGATTCACCGCAGCGAGGAATACACTGATAACGGCTAAGCCAAGCAAAAAATGCGTGGTCAGTGCTGCGAATGCAACATTTTAAAGTATTGTGTGTCACTTGTGAGGCACAGGTATAAGTTGCACTTCATACAACGCGTCTTTGAGCAAGAAGCTGCACTTGACAGCCTGCAGTGATGTGCAGATGTCAAGCTGTATACTGATCGCCAGTGGTACGTACAGCTGAGTCTAATCGCTTGGCTATGCCGGGCGCCTTTTACACTCCAGTAAAGTTGTTTAAGGATTGATCTTGTGACACATTTTTCTTTCCGCTTTCAATTCTTGGGCGCCTGGTGACGACCAAAGTTCTTCAGAGATCGGATGCAGCCCATGATCAGGTCCATACCTAAAGCTGCTTGATCTTTTGCACAGCCACTTGCAAAGTTGTTTCATATCTACAACTACGGCACAGCGCCGTTTTTTCAGCCGTAACTTCAAAGATCGTTGCATTAAATTAGTGTGAGAAAGTTGGCAAAGGAGTCTTGAGAACAACAAGAACGTCGGCTGTCTCACCACTTCCAAGCAGGTGATGCTTTGCAGCCGAATGTGTTCTTCCAAAAGACATCAATTTGACTGAAACTGACAGGATAGGGTGAGTGGTCACCTGGCCCAGTTATTACGGAGGCGACTGCTCCAAAACTCACCTTCCATGCTCCAGTTTTCATCACTAAGTTGGCTCGAACGACGAATATGAATCTTTGTCAATTCGTCAACGTGGTCCCTACCCAATTCTGACGCAAGACATCAGGAAGCTCAATATCTCTTCTATGTCTTCTTCATTCTCTGGTTTGAAAATCTCGGCATGTGAAAAAAAGAAAATTCAGCGCCCACAGAAGCTTGTTCCCTAAGTTAGATAATTTTAGCAATTTTAACCCTCAATGTTATTTATTATCCTTAGAATTTCACTGGCGATACTGAAACGCTATTTCATAGGCAATGTAAGATGTTTTTCTTTGAAATATAATGCCTGTTGTCACGGCACATTCACAAAACAAATATTTTCTGCGTCAATGGTGATCACAATTGACGCACATCACTTCACGTCGCTAACTACAGATATAAGAAAACATCAATAAACACCAACCAAAAAAGTGCCAAAAAGACGCCAGGAAAGCTATTCGCAATAAAAAAACAGAATGCGCAGGCGCAAGCGCGCGCGGACGAGTCAACCTGCGCCACTCTGCCGTGCACTTGACGAGAACTAAAGCCTAGCCCGCACAAACGTGCGGGTGACTTTTTCACGCGTGAGTACACAGCGTGTGTGGTAGGAACGCGTAATTTTTTTTAGCGCAGTATGTTTGTCTAAGTCTTAATATTCCTTTCATATGCATACACTCCCGAAAAAAAAAAAAATGTACAACAAGAAGGAGCGCTGATTTACACGTCTGAGGTAGCTGCTGTCGGCGCACGTGCTCAGACGGCATATTTGGCGGAAGATTACTCGCCCTCTGGTGCCGAAATGATTGAACTACTGAAACAGATATATTGCCGTAAACATTGACTTCAGCGGCACAGAGCTATGAAACCCAAACTGAAACAGGTGCCGTTTCGTGAGCGTCTTTATTGACCCACACATTTGTGCGGGTCAGGCCGTAAAGGGATAAAGCAAAGAAGGGTTTACGAAGAGGGTGTGGTTTTGAAAATTCTATTTTCTACCAGCTGGTGGGACGGTCTCACTAGAAAACCTCTTCGAATATACTTAATAACGTGTTAAAAACATGCGCAGCAAATAGGCGTCCCTGTGGAGTAAATAAAGGTTGATATTTAATAACACACAAGTTAATTCAGGTGCCCTATTTTGGGAGGTCCGTCCCAGTCATTCACAATAAGAAATCTGCTAGCGCTTATGCGAAACCGACGCATTGAAAACTAGTTCAACTGAATTTAACAGTTTGAACACTTCAGTTAAACGCTAAAGGTACAATTCAAGTACGAGTTTCACCAAGCCTGCGCCTTAATTCGTGCGCAATCCGCACGCGTGCGGAGCGAATGATACCTTTCACGTAGATATGCCGTTAGCCTGTTAAATATGTGTTTTATTTGCACTGAATCCAATCTCCTTGTCGTCGAATTTCACTCCACCTTCCGCTTATTCATTCCTTGCATAATCTTATTTGTAAAACCTACATATTTCGTTATAGTTAACCTGAAGTTTAAAAAAGCCGGCAGATCCCACGCACTGTGGGAATCGATGTAATGCGAAGCAGCCAGGAAGGTGCAAATCCTGCTTTACATAATTTGCATGTCATTTTTGACATGTTAGGACCTGTCATTTATGTTCGTCATACAGTCACGTCGCGCAATACCAATTTTGGTGTATATCAAGCTAGCGAACCGGACGCAAGCGCACCATGAGCGTGGCATGTAAATGGCATTGTAGATGACACGCATGCTAAGATTTTCATGTTCCCACCTGCCACTTATGTTCGTCATACAGTCACGTCACTCAATACCAAGTTTGGTGTATATTAAGCTAACGAAACGGCCGCGAGCGCGCCATGAGCGTGGCATGTAAATCATACTTTTCATGACAAGTTAGTCATGATTTTGATTATATGACCAGCCATTTACGTTCGTCATAGAATCATGTTATGCCATACCAAATTTGGTATAAATCCCATTAACGATACGGCCGGGAGAGCACAAAGTCATAGGCGGCTAGATAGATAGATAGATAGATAGATAGATAGATAGATAGATAGATAGATAGATAGATAGATAGATAGATAGATAGATAGATAGATAGATAGATAGATAGATAGATAGATAGATAGATAGATACGCTCAAAGTCGCCGAAGTTCGCTAAGAAATGCTTCGCATTTAAAAGTGCATAAGACGTATACTGGCATTGAGAAGGTATAGTTCCATTTCAGGCCGGGGCGCACACAATCCCAAAAGGCCGGCGTGTAAAGGTGCTTTACTGCTCTCTGCTTGCTCGTCAGTTCTTCTTACCTGTTCAAATTTATTGAGCAGCACTCTTTTGCAGGGTATTCGACAGTGTCGCAGCCAGGATTTGCGGAGTAATCAGGCATATTATTTCGCATGTATTGTTTCTTGCTGCAAGTGGCTCGCACATTTCATAGGATTGTTCTTGGTTGCTTTTCATCCATTTTTTGCCCCTCATGGACTATGTGTAATGTTTCGTACCTGTTGTGAAGTGCTTAGCAACTTCTTAGCAAACTGTATAACGTTCTTCCTTTTCTTTTTTTCTAGGCATCATTTAATGCTATAAATTTTACTAAACAGCGCTTCACCCTTTTCTAGAATCTCACGATCGCTTGGGAACGACGCATCGCCTAACCTAACCTAACCTAACCTACCCTACCCTAACCTAACCTAACCTGACCTCCATTCGTAGATTCGACCGGATCGCTTTGTCGACACCGCGCTGCTGTTCTCGGCGGTGGGGGACTTCAAGGGTACCCGGTTCGAGCTTGCAGTCGACAAGTGCGCCTCGCCGCCCATGCTGGTACGTTACTATCCTTATACAGTAAAAGCGCGTTTATTACACTTTCAATTGCGTTGCGGATATTCTGATCTCGTATGCAGCCCAGTTTCGCGCCAATTTGTGCGCAATATACAGGCCTGTGATGTTGTCGGGTTGCTTTGCAGATTGCCCGTATTTCAATTTCTTTTCTTTTTTAACTATTAGTTAGCACGTGTGCTAATATTCACTCGCTTCTGTTTTCCGATAACGTGGTGGAACGAAAGTTACGGCATGCGGGGTTCCGCGACCAAATCGAATATCACCAATTGCTTGCAGTGCTCGAAACACTGAATAAGCACTATGTTGGATCATCCCCGCTATAGTACGCGTAGCCTATTTGTAACTCAGGATGCGCATTCCAGGCTTATGATACACTCTGACTTTCTTAGCACCCACATTTCTTAAACTTTTGACCCAATCTGTATCCATTTAGTTCCCCCCATATAGGCAGGCATTATTTCCGTCCTGGCGTAAGTTGCTAGATGACATTTGCTTGGGTATAGTGATCACTTCTACAGGTGCAAATAAAAATTTATACCATTTGTTCTTGTCTTCTTTCATTCTTCAGGCGATCAAGTTCACTACCTGCCTTTTCACTCGGTTTCAGGAGGTGAGTTGAACATCGCGTACCTTATTAGTGCACCGCTTAATGGCTGAAAAATAAGGGGAAGCAACAGGTTGCTCCTATCCAGCTCTGGCGATTGTGTGATACACTGTCAAGCTTTTCAGACGCAGCGCAATTACAGTTGCATTCAGCTGATAAATCATAACGCTTTTTCGCCCAGCCTTGTGTGCCACTAATGCGCAGAGGTCATCCTGCAGGGGATTTTCCATTGAGCAGCGCGATAAAGAAAGAACGGAAAATTGCGCGAGCGTTGCGCACTAAAAGGCAAAAGTCCGACGGTTTAAATATGCTGTAGTGGAATCTTTAGTGACTACCTCGCAGTGGAAGTTTTTTTAATAAACAAATAAATGGAGTTGTTTTCGCCATTTCTTGGCGACGGCTATCCCTTTTCCCTTGGCTGTTAGGCAAAAAAAAATAATTTAAAAGAAAAAAATAACATATGTACATATATACAGTCCTACATTGGCTGAGTTAAAAAGTTTTCATTTTAACACAGGACATACGAAAGCACGGGCACACTTTCGATGTATTTCACTGAATGATCACCACAAATATCAAAAGATGGGAAAACATTACCCAAGAAAGAACTTAAAAGAATTGGACACCAGCCCATGTTTTGGATCCCTCTTTCTTGATTCGTTGGCGCCGTCTGTGAGTCTATGAACGTGATTGTAGGCTCTGATTTCGATTCACATCGCGCATTTGTTTTTCTTTTCTGCTCGCAGGATTTGCAAAACGAGAGTGAAGAAACCAGGATAGTCATTCCTGAAGATTTTGCGGCAGCGTGCGAAGCATTCATTGCTGAGCACGCATCTGCGAGTTGAGGATGAAGCGGCAGGCCACCCGACATTTCGTGGACAGTGGAGGCGCGCGGACGGCAGCCCCACGAGCACGTGACCACAGCACCAAAGACACCTGCGACGTTGAAGCGTGGGACGTGGTTGTCGCATCACTACACGCCATCACTATGCTTGTACTAGCTGAAAAAAAAAGAAAGCGGCGCCCTTACACTCAAGGTCGCTGCTTGTAGAACGCACATGTATAGGTATTTAGCAACATTCACAACACTTAGAACACGGGAGCCGCTACGGAAGGCTTCGCTTTGGCGAAGTCATTGGTGGAGGTAAGGGCTTGAGGTTCCATTACGTGTCTTAGCGCCGGTGACAGAGAAACGCTGTAGATGTGTTGAGCATAGGTCGGCAAAAAAAACTGGAGCTCACTCAGACTCACTCACGAAGTTGATTTTGCGCTTGGGCACACTCGGACTCAATCTCACCTAAAATTCGCACTTTTGGTGTAGATTGTCGTTTTTCGTATAGATGAGAAATTAAAACATGGCAAATTCACGTTTCGAGAGCTGATCTGGTGACTTGGGAAATCGGATGTAGAGCAGATGGACAACTGGAATAAAGGAAAGCGTCAGCTCAGTCCAGAACAAATTTGTAAACGGGACCCCCCCCCCCGCCTTCCTCCTGTTTTGTGATAAAAATATAGAAATAGTGCCCGCCTTCAAAACGTGGCAGAATACCGCGATGGATTCTGCAGAAATAAGCCTTTACACTTGACGAGAAGTCTAGCACCGAGTGCAGATATGACAATAGACGCAAGTCGTTGCACTGATTGGCTGGAACGCTAGCTGGCTAGAACGCTAGCAGATTGATTGGTAGACTGTGATAGCTATAGAAGTCCCGCAGCGAGGTGCTGACTCGTCGCGCAACTAGAAGCGTGAAAAAAAAAAGGCAGTAAGCAAATTATTTGGACTTTCTCAAAGAATGTATGATCAAATGAAATGGCTCCTCTTCACTTCGCCCATATTTGTCGTGAGCATTCGATTAAAACAATAAATTATTTTTTGAGAACTCCAGTAAGGAGCAGGCAGCCGGTTGACACACTAACCTTCCTTCCTAACCTTCCTTGTGCAGGGTAGCATACCGGTTATGCCAAACTGGTTAACATCCCTGCCTCTCTCTCTCGTTTTCCTTCCTTCCTTCCTTTCTTAATTGATAACTCTTTCATCTCTTATTCTTCTGCATTCGAAGTTCAGTTTGTAAGGGTTTGTGCGAACTATTACGCAGCTCGAATTTCTGGAAACAAAATACTTTGATGATTCGGTCAGAACCCTCAAAGCTTTTTTCTTCGTAAAGGTTTTTTTTGTCACTGACCGGCCGGTTTTGCCAATGACAAATTCAATATCGCAGTTGGTTGACTTTTTCTGTTACGAAGAATTCCAGCGTAAGACGTTCGCTGTGCACACGGGCACTATACCGCCGTCTGCCAAGAAACATAACACAAGTGTCGGCACAGAACACCTTTCTGTGTTATGTCTGGTTACTAAAACAGTATGTAAGCATAATAGCACCGTAACCTGTATAAAAGTAATGTTATATGGTTCGACAGTACAAGTTACTGTTAAACATTGAAGCAAGGACGAAATACGAAATTTTAAATGCACGTGCATTAGTATACATTGTTGCAAAAAAAAGTATGTACAAGCAGCAAACCTTTCTATTCTTTATAAGCCGCTGCCTGGCACAACCCACGAGAAAAGAAAACTTTTCTGTTATGAAATCTAGTGCATTATTAAGCTGTACCCCTTGTTTTCGCGCTTGTTCATGGTGAAATTACCGTCTGCGTGTATGTGTTTAAGTCGCATTCATGATGTTGGTGCGAGAATGATCGTCGTGTATGTTTCTTAGCAATTCCTTTTTGTTATGTACTGTACGAGGAGCTGTTTAAGTATTGTAGTCATGTGAAATACCTTAGAAATTCTTAAATATTGTAATAGGCCTACAATCAGTGGGTTAATTTTTTTGCATCCTCATTTATCATTATTTATGTGCTACATATTAGAATCATCCACCACGCTTATATAGACGATGTATGCGTCAATTTTTATTTGTTAACTTCGATGCAATTTCGACACTTCTGCAAGCCCATCAATGCGTGACATGTAGCGAGTGCTTATAATGCGTGAAACAGGGTATATTTACCAGAAAGCAGTGATGGCTCTTCAATGCGTATCGTGGTTCTTCGCATAACCGAAGTCTGCGCGTTCGGTTTTGAAGCAATTTCTGTAGTTCCAGAGATGAGATGAGATGACTGCAAGGTTTGCTTTTTTGTCTTTCTGATAAAAATCCCCAATATACGAATGCTGCTTAGCAATTCATAGATTTCATCGCGATAATTACATCGTATGATTTGCTGCTTGCACTCAGAGCTCACACCGCCATGTTCTGCTGCGCTCTAAATGGACAGGAAGGACGAATATACGGTGTCATTTGCCCGCATTGTGTTCCAAATTCCATCAGAGGCGTTTGTGCTTAATCATGCGTTTTATTTTTATTTTGCTGTGCAGGACATCTTCGGTTCTACTTGTATGACAAGTTATATGAGCAACGCAGCGTTGCAGTGTTTCCAAAGCACAACAACGTAAGATTACTTCACAACAATGTAATTCACTGGCGATTGTTTGCAAATATGTTCAGTGTGGAAACCTGAAGGCTGTGGGTTGTGCAGTTGGTTTTGTGTGGAAAATAAATGTACAAGACTTCTCGCAATGTCGAAACAAACGTGTTTGCCTCGCAATGTCTCTCCACATAGATGCAAATCTCGCCCGCAGCTGTGCTTGCCAAGTGACACAGAATAAGGCTCGTGAATGCACCTCAAGTAATTAGTACAGAATATATTTTCGCCCGCAGTCTCTTGGTGTACTGCTAGCTATTATTATGTCTGTTATTAGGGCTCAAAATCATGTGTTCGAAGTTATGACTATATGACTCAAGGTTATGAAGATATGACTCAGAGCTATTATACCACTCAAGGAGGCGGGAAACACATTAATTGTGTTTTGACTGTTTACAAAGAGGACGAACGCGGAAATAGGGAAGGGCGAGGGGAGGGGGGTGGCACCTCCCCTGCTAGCACCGGCCGCGACGTGCAAGCAATGCAAGGTAGACGACTGACTTTGCCTACCGTCGATATGCGGCCAGTGTCGAACTTGTCCCATTGAGCCCTGCAGCGCAACGCCACATCGTCTTGTGCGTCATCTGTGAGTTATGATGTCAGAGATAAACCTATTTAAGAGTGGATTGAAGATAATTGCGAAGACAAAGCAATGAGCAACGCGTGACTTCGCACTCAGGGCGAATGATTATGTTCGTCGGGCGCAGCAGCTACGCGACAGGCAAGATTGGAGGGAAGGATTGTAGGGACGACCAGTGAGTGACATACGTGGCAGGATGTCGTAGTCGCGATGTCCAGGGCTCAGGAGTATGGGCCTTCCACCTTCCTGGCAACCGCGCCGTTCTAGCCTCCTACCTCGGGTTCAATTACATGCACTGCGGTTTCATTCCGCAGTGCATTGCGGGTCCGATTGATGTAGTTCAGTGACTCCCACAAAGCTTTGGCTGCGAATGCCGAAATTCCGCCCAACCACTGACAGTCTCGCAGTGCTTACCGTCATACCAGCGTCCATCATCGCCATCTGATAAGTGAAAGGTGCTTTAAAAACGAGATGAGTGCTGCACAAAAACTTGCGCGTGCGCATGTTGCGTGACCCGGTGGATTCCCCACTCGTGTTATTGTGCTGACCTTTTCTAAAGCATGTGAAGCCAAGGCTTCTGAATGAAATTAAGTGGTAAGGTATAAGCTCTCTAGACTCACTAAACATTTTGTTCGCGTGATGCGCACAGGCAATTTGGTCATGCTACGCAGGAACAGTATTTATTTTCTCTTCATCTTTTTCCTTGCTTACACTTTGTATATTTAAGCATAACACGTGCTTTTGGGTGTAAGCTGCTTCGCTTCTCCCGATGGTCAGTTACGTCATTGCTTCTTTTTTTCGAAATTTACTGTAATACAAGCTGGGTGACTCACACGCCATTTTTTTTCTTGATATGTAAAAGTTTACGTGTACACTTCAATTGCATCATATCAGTTAATCGAACCAGCCAGAATTTGTACCCGTGCAAGACCTCAACGAACACGCTTACAAAGCCGTAAAGTTGTACCTAACTAAACATTAGTTAATCGTTAGCAGTGCTGGGCAGTACCGAAGATACATGTATCTTAGATACTATCTTAGATACTCTTTGGGTATCTTGTATCTGTATCGCGATACGTCTCGCAAGACGAGTATCTGTATCTGTATTTCCGATACTTTCAATAATGTATCGTGTATCTTAAGATACAAGATACTGCTGTGGAAATACCACCAAGCAAAAGAATAAACGTCAACCTGAATTCCGGTTCTGAAGCTGATATTGCCGCCACTAAGCCACCTGAATAAAACTAACGACATTGACATTCCTGTATCCTTCCACCAGAGTGCTCCAGCGAAGATAGGCGATGAGGGCGGTGCATCTCTATTGGTGAAGCAGAGTCACGTGATGGCGCTCGAGCCATCTCGACAAAAATAAGCGCGCGAACGTCTACGCGGAGCCTATCTTCTGTTTTATCGCCGTTTTCTTTCTTTCTATATGTTTCGGTACCATGACACTTGTTCGTATCCACTGTACTGTGCTGCGTACTATAATGCGTGCGGCGTCTTTCAGTCGAATTCTGGTGCCTTTGTCTTACATGGTGCTTCGTTGCGAAGTCTGAAGAATGCAATAATGGGGCTGCTTTGCGTCTCGCGGCTTTCATTCATCAGTGATTTGAAAGATCTTGGGATGTAAGCGTTACTTGCGTACAAAGATATAGACTTACACGCGAATGAGATTCTAACAACCATTTCACTATTGGTGCTGATGTTAGATGAAATACAACAAGCATTTACGTAACAGAAATATTTTGACGTACTGTGTCTTTGTTCTTCCTGCTTAATTATTCGAGAAGTTCTCTTCATGATAATTTGAGTGTGCGCTCAAGTGCTCTCTTTGTCGTCCTCTGTTCGCATCCCCTACATTACCTGGGCCTCTGTATAGTTTTCGCTCGTCTGTTTATTTTAATATGTCTTTCGCAACCTGCATGCTTGAATACATTCTCTACTTTATTTTTATTTTTTTAACTGCCTGCGAACGTGGTTTTATTTCATAGTTTGCGGCCTTTTTTTTAAAGCCCGAAAATATTCACCACGCAGCATGTGCGCTGCCAAAAAAATCGCATCGGTCGTTTTTTAAATGCGCTCTATACGATTTGTCGAAGCGCAGTTCGCCCTAAAATGAAAATTAAAAATCTCGCATAATTGACCCTATTTAATTAACCAATTAAGCTCAGTATAAAAATACTATAACGAGCTCAATATGACAGTAAACCATAAATATTTGATTCCATTCAGTGGTGGCTAACCGGTTGTCTTTTTTTTAAATTTGTTTATACTTACTTGAAACACCCTGCATAATTATTCACCTTGGATATTTAACACGGAACCGCCTAGCTATTTGACTTAGATATATTCGTCTTCGTTCTCTTTAGGTCAACGTAAAGTATTCTTATTGTTACAAACCTGCCCGTAAATAGAGCTAGAAGTGGCAATAGTGAATGGCAGTGATATCCTGCCGTCGCTTTGTGCCACTACAATTCGTCTGAGACGTTTCTGGGAGGCTGAAGTTCTCTGGGAAAGAAATGGTAAAAGATTGCACGTTAGTGAATATGTTGCTAACGAACGCTTTACGCCAGCAGATAAGTAGAATATGAAAAATCATTGCAGTTTTACGTCCGCAATGAATTACGAGCGCTGGATATGTAGTTCATCGTCTTCACATGATGCGTCCCAAACAATATCGCTACCAACGTTATTGCTGTTCTGCATATGTTGTTTGACATATGGTATTACGAAAACGACAATATGCTTGCGGACAAGGCAAGGCTGCACAGCTGTATTTGCATCATCGTGCGGAGGCATCTTAATAACGTTCTTGCAAGTATAATGGCCACCCGCTATTTGGTGGTGATGTAGAGCAGTGACATCCATCAATTACAAAAGTGTGAAGCAAAAAACACTAACAGCGCAGCGGTTAATGAGCTGTCATGTTAAGCAGGCACACAGATCCCAGCAAGTTGTTTCGGAATAAAACTGATATACCTTGAGCAACAAAGATAGAAATTTTGTGATACAAACAGGTATTTCGTTAAAAATAAACAAAGTATACATTCGTACATAGGCCTTTGCTTCATTATATAGATCTATTATAGCTAATTTCCAAATGTATCGAAGTATCTTAAGATACAATTCGGAAGTATCGTATCGGATACAATTATTTCGGAAGTATCTTGTATCTGTATCTCAAATACTTCTTGCCCGAGTATCTTGTATCGTATCGCGATACAATTTCAAAGTATCTTTGCCCAGCCTTGATCGTTAGGTGATATAAAGTTAATGGATTACCTTTAACGTCCCGCATTGTTACTCGAACTGATGTAACCAGCATGTTCGAACTATCTAGTTCAGGTAGTGTACGGAGGAAAAATCGTGTTCATTATTGCAGAGCAGTGTAAACTACATACCTATACGAGACAGTGAAACACATCTGGTACAGCGCTGTGTCCTGTGTCTTTCACTCTCCCGTAGTTCGCGCTGTTCTGCCCATAGCCGTGCACACAAGGAGTTACGTACTTCGCCTTTGCAGTGAGTACTGGTCGTAAGGGCCTCAGTGCACGGGGTTTGGGAACGTATAGGGGCGTTGCGGTGAAGCTTCGCCCACTCCGCCCCTCAACGGAGAACAGTGCACGCACCTATGGTTCTGCCATAAGTTCATGAAACAACTTCTCCGCCTATGAATTCTTATTCATATCCCTCGTACATATACCTTGTGCATACCTTGTACCTTGGATGAATCCTTGGACAAGGTGGCTGACATTAAAGTTGAATTGCACCTTGTAGCCAGGGCAAAGACTTGAGTTAGCGTCTGCCCCTCGAGTGCCGCATTTTTCAGCACAGCTTCGAAGAAATCACCTTAACTGCATGCTCATTGTCAGACGTATGCCATTACATTTTCTTTCTTAACGTTACTACCCTAACTGCTCCAAAAGCTGCACCGTGAACTTGCTGGAGGTCACAGGTCTATCTGCAAATGACTTTGGTGGACGTGTCCGGCATGGAAAGGTTGGCTTTTACTGCGATTAAACAGATGTTCACTCGCGACACTCTGCGTTCTACGAATATAGCACGAAACGTTGTCGTACCAACATTGTCACCGAGAGTGCTGTCTCGGAGGCGCATTTGCATGTCCATATGCCAAACGCACTCCCCGAAATTGGGTTTTGTCAACGAAAGAAGCACGCATGCGCGTGTAATAGCGACGCGCTAGTTATGCACCTAATTGTCGGATTCTGAACGCGTCTCCTGGCGACCTTCCGTTCTTAGCGCGTCACTACGTGGAGACAGGCCAGCTCTTCCGCTTGCACAAACACGAACAGAAAAAAAAACGCAACAGCTGCGTCCGTTAGCTGAGATTTCTCCCAGGACCAGTGCTCGCATTGTCAGTCTTATACACGCCCCTCTAATCTGACAGCGCACTCAACATAATTGCGACTGTTTGCTTTGTCGATGCGCGTGTCACTCTCGACGGACACCCATGCAAATGAACACTCGCGAGAAGCAATCACGAGGGTGTCAGTGGCGCATGCAGGCGTCGCTTTGAATCGCAATGAGGTCATCTTCTCGGGTGCTCATGACTCTTTACACGCTTAAGTGATTCCAGCATACGCAAAGGCCTCAAACCACAACGACATTCCCAATGAGCTTCAGGGACGGTGGATAGGTTCTGATCATCTCATGGGGACGTCAAAGGGTTGTTTGGCTTACAGTGCATCGGAAAATGCAGTCAGTCGCGGACACTGAACCTGCCGTGGTGACGCAGCCGATATTTATAATCATTGCGCTGCTTTTAACGCGCCGTCGTGTTATCAAACTGTGGCTGTAGCAACCGCATTTCTATAGGGGTGAAACGCAAAACTCCCGTGACCCTGCATGCGATGGACGTCCAAGCACATCGTGTGCGCAAAATTAATTTGAAGTTCTCCACTATGGCTTTAACAATAACCCAATCGTGATTTTGGCACGTAAAAGTTCAGAATTAAAAAGAAAAATCAGACTGTGAGTACAGTAAGTAACATGCCGATACTGACAATCCAAGCTACACGTCCGGGTCTATTCTGTGCAGCGGACTAGGACAACCAAGATGAAACGTGCATTCACCGGATGAGACTCAACGTTACCTATACGAAATACTTCACGCACAAGATTAAGCAGTCGAACTCTCCTACGCGCATCATATGTAACACTCGGGAAGACTTAAAACACGTCCTCTGTAATTGTTCCCAGTATGACACCGAACGGCAGATTCTGAAAGCAGTATTTCTTTGCACATCTGCAACGCTTCTTGAGCTTGGAGCTACGGCACCTTCTCGGACCATGGTAAAACAGCGGTTGTGCGATGCGCAACACAAAAGTACTGCTAGTGTTTTTGAGGACCAATCACCCAATACCCGAAGTAGCAAGCTAGGCGATGAACCACGCTAACACCTCCGTAAATATCATTAAAGATTGCCATATATGTCTAACAGTTGAAGATATTGTGACTTGAGGCAATTAGGAGGGCAAACCGTTGCTGGACTTGAAAGAACAGCTTTTATTGAATGACTAGTAAGCGTGAATTCAGAATACTGGCTGCATTTCGATGAAGTCGAGATACGAAAGCACCCATGTAGTAGTTAGATTTAGGGGCACATAAAAGAATCTGAGGTGCTCGTAATTAGTCTGAATTTCATCATAATGGCGTGCCTCATAATTATACCGTGGTTTTGGCACGTATATTTTCAGCATTTGTTTGTGCGGGCTGGCTAGTGTGCGGTGTTGCTGTTTCTTTTAAGTGCGGGGCTGTTTAGGGGGCCGGGCTGTCGTATGCTGTCGTCGTCGCTTGGCGTAACGCAAGCAAAATCACATACAACCATTTGTAGCATATTGAGCGCGCGCTCGCACCAAAGAGAAGGCTTCTGCCTCTTGTTCTTCGAGAGCCCAGATGATGATATTAAGTGCGGAGCACCTTAGGGGGCCGGGAATTCATACGCTGTCGTCGCTTTGCGTAATGCAGGAAAAAACGACGTATAGAAAAAAAAAAAAGGAAGCAAGCGAGAAATAGAAAGAGAGAGAAATAAAGGGGAAAAAAAAAGGAAGAAAATAGAAGTAAATACAAATAAATAGAAAAAAAGACAGAACAATCTGGAAAAGAGAAAAAAGAAAGAAAGAGAGGAGGAAAATAAGAGAAAACCGAAGAGAAACAAAGAAGGCTGTCCAACTCCGCATTTCCTTCAGGCTTGGCACCCCTAGTGCGAAGCTGCCTTAATTTTTTCCCTTCGGAAGGAACGAATGCAACTACAGTTCTCGCGTGGAAGCTGGAAGCTTGCTACTGTCAAGTTCTTCAGCCCAACCCGAGTCACCACTTCCCCACCGAGTTCTAAGCAAGGCACTTGTTTTTATAGTTTTAGGTATTGTAAGGTCACCATTAGAGGATGTCGCCATTTTTTTTATTGATTTCCATTTACACAAAATTTTTATTTGAGCATTATTGTAAGCGCTGGGAGCAATGAGCTACCACTCGGTCAGAACGAAAACTTCCTGAAAGCAGGCGCTGGGTTCTCTATGCTGTACAGGCTTTTTTTCTTCTTTTCTTTTTCTTTTGCGATTCATCAGCATTGTAACGGGAGCCGAACGTGATGCTCTTCGTCGTTTGTCGATTGACAAAAAATGTTGTAAATTCAATGTTGACGTTTTGCGCACTCATTTAGGTTAGTGTCATGAAATTGTTCCATGCATGGCGCGCCATGGACTTGGCTGATGCTCGTATCCAGTTGTCGCAACCGGTATGGTGCTTTTGCAACCTGACAGCAATATGTCAGTGTACAATGTCTTTCACTGCATGAAAATGGATAATGTACTGAAGAAGAACTATATTTGGGAGCGTAGTTTCTAGCACTGATCCTTTATTATTTGGTTCCAAAACTCGCACATTTTCCAACTTTCCAGAGATGTCCACACTGGTGTACGAAAATTTGTAGTTCTTTCCTGCTTCTTGTCGTCCATGAAGTTTCCGAGCACAACAAATGGCCTAGTTAGGACGCTGAAAGATATAAAAAAGTTATTGGTACACTGGTTGTGGAGCCTGCTTTTTATACACTGCATGAAAACAGGTATTATCGTGCTGACTTTTTTTTTTTTTTTTGATACTGACCATCAATATTCAAAACGGGGACGAGGAGTGCACTCCACTGTGGTTTGCCATGAAATCGCTGTGTCTGATCACCAAATTGACAGAGCTTAACCTTCTTTTTTTTTCAACCACCGTACCACGCAGTCCAGAGCGCCGGGAATATATACAACTTCCCTTGCTTAGCCGTGCAACAAGGGAAAAAGAGCTTGATGCACGTTACTCTCTGTCAGTGATGCAGTATCTCCGAGTGTTTTCACCGAATGCCAAACTTTTATAACCCTCACCAAAGCACGCTTTGCGAGTCGAAAAAACTCCCAGGGTCCCTCATGCATTAGTCTAAGACGGCTAGAAATCCAAAATCACGATGGATGGAAAATCAGAGATTTGGACCGGAATCGAGCCCAGACAGTCTTCGTGGCATACAGCTGTTCTATCACAGAGCCACGCCAGTGTTCGAAACTTACCGAAGAAAAAAAAAAGAAAGAAACGTATGCAGGTGTCATGTAGTGCGAGGAGCCTTGCATTAGCACATGTAATATTGCTAATATTGCGTGTCCGAAGCGTATAATCCCGCCAGGCGTCGCACCATGTGAATTGCGCAACAAGTGGGTGGTCTAAAGGCCTATACCCATTACAAAACACTCGGCAATAACGTTCAGCTAAGCTTCAACTTGGGCGAGTTGGAATTCTAATGTAGTTGGGCTGAGCTAAATGCACGAAGGACTAACGATAAAGTAGTGCGCAAACTTTAAGTTGTTTATTTTCGCAAAAGCACGTGAAAGATATACTCAAAACAGTGAAGGTAGTGAAGGACTATGTCATAATGTGATATTCATTTACATTCACCACCGCACCCTCATCGCCGTTCTTGTTAAGTAAGACGCAGGACCAGACCTCTCAGATTATGGACGTCCAGAGGGCCCACGAGAGGGCCGTCAGGTTTAACCTGATAGTCCCCGTGTGGGCCTAGCCGGGTGACGTTGAGTTTACTCGCGTCTGTCGTGGTCCGAATCAAGTCGTTTCACTCACTCACTCACTCACTCACTCACTCACTCACTCCACTCACTCACTCACTCACTCACTCACTCACTCACTCACTCACTCACTCACTCACTCACTCACTCACTCACTCCACTCACTCACTCACTCACTCACTCCACTCACTCACTCACTCACTCACTCACTCACTCACTCACTCACTCACTCACTCACTCACTCCACTCACTCCACTCACTCACTCCACTCACTCACTCACTCACTCACTCACTCACTCACTCACTCACTCTTGAAACGAAAACAAATTCCGCGCTTTTGTTTTCGCCAGCTTTCGCCCCCGTTTATGGTGACTGTATTAGTCAACAGAGAGTTTTTTCAAAGAAAAAGTGGACGTGGTTTACACTTACCGTTTCTCACTCTTCATCCTGTTAACCAATCACGCCCCAGTGACGTCACGTTCTTACTCCCTGGAGCCAGCCGCGCCATCTGGCGCAGGGCATGTCTGAGCAAGGACATATAAAAAAAAAAGTTACACTGCTCACTTCTACCCAATTGGTCATATGCGCAATTCAGTAACAGGCTTAGCGTCTTACAATAATAGAGAGCTGATCTAGTTGGTAAGTATTCATTCTAAAAGAAATGGAGTGAAAACATGGACACAAGAAAGAAGTGAAGACGGCGTTTGTGTTGTCTTTACTTCTTTCCTGTGTCCGTGCTTGCACGCCCTGTCTTTTAGAATGAAGTTACGGTCTTAACCTTTGTCGGAATAGTATAATAGTCATCGTCAACAAACGATGTGCAGAACGATATCGTCGGGCAAGGCTCTCAAGGCGACCTCTGTTAGCCATGATGGGCATAACTGAAAGGTGGGCACGAAATATGGTTAGTTAATTTGTAGAATGGAAATCTGGGACTTGTCGGTATTAATATTTCCCCAGCAGCTGAACTTTACAGGGGTATCTATTAAGTGTGGTGCCTCCGGACTTGAAATAGTGTTCAGTGACACGAAAGCAACTGAAACAAAGAAAACAAGGAAACCTCTTTCCAGCTCAGCAATCAATGCTGGTTACGCTGCGAGCAATGCCAGACATTAAGTTACGCCAGTCTGGTCAGGTGTTTCCTATGTGCGCCCGCTATCAATTTGTGCATCATTACCAATCCCGCCCAAATTTTCGGACAAATATTTTTACAGCTGTGTTGTATTCTGCAATCGATAAAAAAGAATCAGATCTGCACTTACGCTCTCCAGGTGGTCAATGACGCATTTGACAGCTCTTTGAAGCTGAAAATGAAAGGTTTCTATATTATATAAAAGATGGGATACGCAAAAAAATCAATAAGACAAGCAGATTAAAGATGACTATATATATGCCATGGATATTACTAAATTAACAAGTATGCGTTCATAACTTGGTTTTTAAGAGCTCACTCCAGTTACCTCATTCGTCATAAAGAGCCGAAGGCGCACAGAAATACAGATGAACTTTCGTTACGCTTTTTTTTTCTTTTTTAGCATACAGGCTTCAGTTTTGTCTTGAGAAAGAAAATTAAAGGAGAAGATTGAGGGCACACGGGATTACTGTCAACTACTCCGCACTGGGGAATAAGAAGAAAGTAGAAACATCAGGAGAAAACAAAATTGCTAATAAAATGCATCCGCGCAAAGATGAGGAGGGCTTCAAACAGAAGAAGAAAAAAACCGCACAAGTCGCTCGATTAGCTAAGAATTCTGATTTCCGTAAAAGTATGGTTGTCAAGCTTGTTCAGCGCCGACAGCTTTCCGCCCTGAAAAGACACAACAATCACACTGAACGTGTGCCACTGTCCCTTTACGCTGGCCAACTTCACATTTGGTTGTTCCAGCAGGAAAACAATGACTATAATTGATTGCTATACACTCCAATCCGTAGGCGACGAGATGATGACTGCATGTGTTTTGTTACTTATTGTGACGCTACGCGCCGTTTCACACATCAGGTGCAACGCTGTGAAGGCGTTTGCATTAACAAATAGTTCAATGTTTTTACCTCCCAGGAGGAGGAGGAATAAACTTTTATTTAAACCAGCAGTTGAGTTGGCTGTGCCTAGGCCTCCCACGTGGGGACATCGAGGTTTCGCCTCTTATAGTATATTTTTTTTTCGTTGTTAAGATGCCATCGCAATGTTACGTGGAGGCTCTTGCGAGCGTTTACAACGACGAAAACCTAGAACGAGACGTGCGCAGTTATACATTTTGCTGGCCGAACATCTTGCATAGCTTCTACAGCGTTGCACGTGATGTTTGAAACGGAGTATAGAGTGATTGCGCTGTCATTAAAGGGCAGTGTTCAATTGTTTCGGAATCGTGCGATTGTAGATTATTTTGTATGTCTAGGCCACATTGTCTATGAGCGCCGCTGCCACTGCAACAACTGTGCCCGACAGGCACTCACCTTGGTGGACATTTAGAAACACATACAGACATATTTTCACAGACACGTGCCCGCGCTCGCTCGCATGAAATCAGCACTGCGTTACGGGCTCTGCAACTCACGTTCTTGTTCCGATCGTTTTTGGGGCATTCTTCGAAGGCGCCCTTCAGGTCCTGCTGTGTGATGTTCTTAGCCAATTGAGCCATGAGGTCCAGGTTCACGTCATTTTTCTTGACCTGAAACCATGATGTTCCTATTTAGTGAAGTGTTCCACTAATTCATATTCCCATCAGGTGGAAACCAAGCAAGCATTTTGCCACGACGTTCTCAGGTATACACTATGTTCTATAAATATATGTTGAGGAATTCAACGCGGTTTCCTTAGACGAATATCTGACTTCGTGGGCCAATCCAGAAGACAATGTTGTAGTGCAACCCTAAAAGTGGCGAAAATAGCTTCGGAACGGCATTCTGGACTGCACTTCATTGCAGAAATGGTGCTTATACGGGGCCGAAATTATCTGTGTGATAAATAGGTTCCGTGATTATGACAAAGCGATCAGTGCCTCCAGAAACATGGTTTTGACTTCGTAAACTGACCTTGTGATATTACAGTGAGACCACGAAACATTGTTCTTGATTATGCACAAAACGAAATTTCATTCATTAGGTATTCATTATACTGTGCAAATGCAAGTGTTGCATATGTTTGTTTAACGCGCGTGCCAGCCCGTCAGCTCGAATTGGCCAGTAAAATAGGGCCGTGTAGGACTGTAGCCAATAGTTTTTTTTCTCGGGCGGGAGAGGGGGGTTGAACCCCCTCCCCCGGGTACAGAAATGGTGCCATAGACTCAGTTGCGATGTCCGGCACTAACGATCGACTTGACCCTGGACTTGTGATTTTGAGTGTGACTTTTATCTTAGACGTGGTGGCAGTACAGTATTAGGAATCTTTTTGGTACGCGAAGGAGCTATTTAACTATGCTTAACTAAGTCGTCTGATGTGAAACACACCGCAGAATTCGATTCGTTGGTGTTCCTGCATTCTGACCTTTTAAGCTATGCGGCAGCTCAAGTTATTTCGAAGCTATGGTATACTGGCAAACACGGTTTTAAGCACAACGCCCCGTACATTACTTCAGGCGTATTATACGCCACCCCGAAATAATGCGCCGTCCTGTTTACAACCGTTTAATTTCGTCTTCTCTCTCTCTCTTTTTTTTGTTCTATTCACGATGACCAAAATATGAACCCGGACGCCTGCTTATATTATTCCTTTTCTCAAATAACTCTTGCCTCGTGGTGATTCAACGCTGTGCTGTATGCGCAATGTTTTGTGTGATACTTTCTGATATCGTTTACATGTTCTTACCGAAGCGTTTTCTATAAAAGAACCGAGGATTGCAGTTAGGAAGTTGTTACTTTGATTCTGAATTTCGAGTTCTCCTTTGTCACCTTTGCAATTTCTCAATCACGAGATTTTAAGTGCATTGCAAACGTTGGTTGTGGTGTAATTAGCGTGTGCACTTTTTCCATATGTACTGTATTGTTAAGATTAAGCAAAAAAAGAACAAGAAAAAGAAAACGATTTGTCGAACAAATGAATCTGAGGTTTCGATATAACAAGCAGGCATGCATTTAATGTTAAATGAACTTACGATGTTGTAGCTGGAGAGGACGCACTGCAGGCCCTGAAAGCAACACGACAGGCAAAAACTGTTTCATTTGCATCCTGCTTGACGCATGGTTGGAATTAAAGCACTTGTAAAATCTTGCAACCATGAAAGAACGAGAGGAAACGCATGTCAAACAACGAACATTCGTCCAAGACACGTATTTCTTGGGACGTGTTATGACATGGACTCCGTGGAATACTACAAACGAGCACGCATATCGTGTAATATCGAGTACGAAAACTGGGTTTCGGGAAAGGCTGACGAAAATTTCTAAAGCCGAGAATTCCCCGAATGAACTAGAAAGGTGGATGGTTTCGGTGCGCTGTAGCTTCTGGTAAATTTCAGAAGCAAAGCAGCGCTGTGCCGGTCAGCTTCTGTGAAGCACACAACATATAGCACCCCAAATGGTGCTGGCTTTATATCGTTCGGGAGTTGCAGAAAAGATTCATCAAACGGGCATATTCCCCCGCGCAGAAGTTCCGTGAACTTAGCTTGATAGGAACACATCAGGGCTGGGTACGTGCTGGTATGAACGCGGAAGATCACTCCTCTTTGATTGCTGGTTAGTCAGCGCGCAACACTTCCTCTGGAGCGATTTAACATCTACGGGCACCATGCAGAACGACGCAGCTGTCAAGCATATATGGTATTTTCTGACCATATATGCTTATCTATATAATAATATATCGATATCATCTATGATATCTATGATATTAAACTATGAAACTGTCGAACTACATCGAACTGAATCTATTATATCGAACAATATAACTGCAAGAGCGCTGTTCGGTGCTGTGCTTGTTACACGGTAACGTGTGCTTGCTACACTCACACCTTAATCAGTCACAGCGTGCACATACCACTTTCCAAAAATGATTTTTCAAAATGATGCAAAACAGGATAATCATGCTTGAATGGAAAGATTACTATAGATAAAAAGACATGACAAAGCCACCGCGTCAATAAGACCAGGTCGACAACGGAAGCATGCCGTTCCTTCAAAGCAGATTTCAAAGTACGGAAGAGCCCAAGGTGGTTTTAATAAAACAAAGTATTGCTACGAATAAAATATTGACCCTATCTTCGACACACTGGATGGAGTAAGTTCTTACGTCTCTAAATCTGTGCATGTCAGTCCCACGGGAGCGGTTGTGGCAGGCTTCATATACCGGCGCTTTCTGAAAGAAAATAAGGTATAAAACAAATTACTGAACTACAACATTCACTGACAAAAGGTGTTTCCCGATTATAATAATATATATGAAATTATAACCATCATATGTTCATAACGGTACATGCAATGGTGAAAAAATGTTAGGGAGTAAATGATGTGTGTTGTAGAAAAGGTTATCGACCCACTGAAGCCTAAATATTGACCGGGTGAATATTCTCACTTCTCTTACCAGTCAGTGTCATATTGGTGCTGATAGAAAGTTGACAGCGACAGAGCATAGTTAAATCTTCTGGGTGTCTATCGCGTGCATACACATGGATGAGTGCTTACGTCTCCGGGGATCTTTTTCACCATGCAGCTCCTCCAGTTGTCAAACTGCTGACCTGCGAATATCACACAGCAGTGATTGCGTGTCAGTCTAAATTTTCAGTATTAAAGAGAAGGAAACTAAGGCAATTCTTCAACGGGGCTCGTTGCCATGTTAGACACAACCAAATTAATCCAACAGCCACTTAGGCCAGCGAAAGCACAGAGGATATCGATTGTTGCTCTTAACCTAGTAATATAATAATTGATGGGGCTTAACGTCCGAAAACCACGATATGATTATGAGAGACGCCGTAGTGAAGGGCCCCGGAAATTTTGATCACCTGGGGTTCTCTAACATGCACCTAAACATAAGTACACGGGCCTCAAGCATTTTCGCCTCCATCGAAAATACGGCGGCCGCGGCCGGGATTCGATCCCGTGACCTGCGGGTTAGCAGTCGAGCACCATGACCACCAGACCACTGTGGCGGGTATGTTGCTCTTAACATTTGTGTAATAATTACACCCCTGAATTGTAATGAATTAAAGTGGACGAAAAATCACCCTTTCCGTCTGTGAGATTCGAGCCTACAACCTTCAAATTACGCGTCCGATGCTCTACCACGTGAGCTACGACGGGAGGCGCTTCCCGTTCACTTCGTCGGGTATTTCTCTGTGTGTACTCCCCTGGGGAGCGTTAGCCAGCTCCGCTCGTTGCCAAGGCAGCGAGTGTGGAACACTCATTTTTCTGCCAGAGGGCGCCACATGGTACGTGATCTTTGCACGAGGTAGAAGCTGAACAATAAACCCCGGCATGCTAACCTGAGACATTAAATCTGCCTGGTCCACTTTCGTTTAATTTAATTCATTTCAATTTAGGACACAATTATTGCACTACATTTAAGAGCAATAATTAATGTCCCCGATGCTTTTCTTGGCCCCATCTTCCATAGGATTCATTTGGTTGCGTCCAATATAGAGAGAGAGAAATTCGTCGTCAAGTGCCTTAATACCTTAATACAAAGTCTTAATAACTGACGCCCGGACACGTGCAATGGGATGTGATGTGAAATATACTGTTTTGTTTTATCGGCTATTACGCTTGGTTCAACCTAGAGACCAGGTTGGTAAGTGTTGCTACATTTTACCGTCTGCACAAGCCAGGAAAACACAAAAGGTGAAGTTTCGCCACACAAAAGCGAAGCAATGAATGCGATAGCAACAAAACTGGAATTGTAAAGGCGTTTATTGAACGCTGGC